>VSMD01121805.1:0-22051 GCA_008750895.1 Mirza zaza
GGGTCCTCTGAGCTTCTTGAACTTGTATATTGAGATTATTAGCAAGGCCTGGGAAATTTTCCTCTATTATATCTTCAAATAGCTTGTCCAACCCGTGAGTGTTGTCTTCTTCCCCTTCTGGTAACCCGATGACCCTCACATTAGGTTTCTTCACATAATCCCACAGCTCTTGTAGGCTTTGCTCTTTTCTCTTGTTTCTCTGCTCTATTTCTCTGACTGATTTATTTAATTGGAGGGTGTTATCTTCAATCTCTGAGATTCTTTCTTCTGTTTGGTCTACCCTGTTCTTGAGACTTTCCACTGTATTCTGTAGTTCCCTGACTTGATTCTTCATTTCCAGGAGTTCGGTTAAACTTTTCTTCATTGTGTCTATTTCTTTAGTGAACTTTTTTTCTAGATCCTGGAGGCTTTTTGTGGTTTCTTTGTGCTGGTTATTGAGTTGTTCTTGCAGGTCAGTGAGAGTTCTTATGATCCACATACAAAATTCCTCTTCTGTCATTTTGGTTGCCTGATTTTGGTTGGTGTCCGTTTCTCTGGGGCTGGGGCTCCTCTTTGGGGGTGTGTTTTCCGATTGGTTCTTCATATTTCCTGAGTTCCTTCACTGATTTCTTCCCATGTCGATCAGTTGTTGTTTCTTTTCTTTAGGTTTGTTTGGGTATTCACACGCCTTGTTTAGTGTCTGAGCCGGTATGTGGTGTCCAGGTGTGTCCTTTTCTCCCCTTCAGTGAGGGCTGGTCTAGGGGAGAGTCTGGGGGGAGCTGAGTTGGGTAAGCCCGCCCTCAGGCACCACCAATGTCGTCAGCAGGGGTCAAAGTTCTGTTCTCTGCTTCCACGCAAAGCTGACAGGGTGGGGCTGGAATGGCCCCACTCAGTCAGAGAGTCTGCGTGTGGGGCTGGGGCTGTCCAAGACCCGAAGTCTGGAGTGGGCCTGGCCTCTTTCCACTGTCCCCAACTCCGCAGCTACTCCTGGGCCTCTGTCAGCAGGCCAGACCACATGCCACCAGGCCTCCCCTGGCTGTGATGCCGGCAGGGTGGTTCCCTGCACAGGAACGCCACCTGGGCTGGGCGCACGGCCTCCCTTTGTGGGGAGGGTTGCCCTCTAGGATGCTGATCTGCCCCTGAAGGCACACACACCTCACCAGGCTGTTCACGTATATCCCTTCTATGCCCCGGGCAATGCGAGGCCTTGGTGCACGGGATGTGGTCTGCAGGTCTGACCTCTGGGGTCCCAGAGTTCAAACTTTGTCCCCACCAGGGAAAGGAGTGCCTGTCCCAATTCACCCGCAGGGAGTCCAAGCTAGGTTTATATCTCTCAACCTCAGGCTCTGCCCGGTTCTCCTGGGATCACCATGCCAGCAGCACCTGGGAGGGCTGGCGGGCAGAGAGCTCACAGTCTGAATTCCCCTTAGTCAGCTGTTGTAGGGCCCCAAAAGGGAAGGTCCCGTTCCCTGGAGGTGCCTCCGGCTGGTGGCTATATTGTCTCTCTGTCTCTCTGGGCAGCCGGGGCTAGGGTCGGGGGAGGGGAGGAGGAGGCAATATGGCGTGTGCCGCGAGGCTCTGGTCTGTGCACACGGAGGTGCCCCGAGGGAGTTGGGAGCCTGGTGTCACGTCCACTACTGGCTTACCGCTCACTGGCAGCGGTTGTCGGTGGACTGGTGTCCGCAGGTCCCTCCGCTTGCTGGGGAGCCCACCAGCAGTCCGGGATATAGGGGAGGGGAAATGGCAGATCCACCTACCCTTCCCGCTGGTCTCCGGGCTGCTCCGGCGGTCCCAGCTTCCAGTTCTCCTCTGCGACCTCCTCCCGTGGAGTCTCCCGTGGTCTCAGGTACTCCTCCTGCCGACCCTCATCCGATGTAGGCTCGTCTTCTTGCTTCTTTCTTCTAATTTCTTCTATAATCTGTCTTTTCTTCAGAGACACTCTGTCTGGCGGTGTTTCTCATCCGCCATCTTCTGGGCGGGGCCTAGGTAAGCATCTTTACTTATGGCCACATAGCAAGATGGTAGAAACTCCCACCAGTATCAAGACTGCCAAGAACTTCATGGTGTTGAATTGAAGACCCAAGAACACAAACAAGAATGCTTCAGAGCCCAAGGGTATCGCCAACAGAGACTCCAGGATTCCACATCCTGACAATATATATGCAGAGAGCACCAATGGGGAGTTGGCAGACCAGATCCTGGATAGTTAAGGCCAGAAAAGGTTGTGGCACAGAGAAACCACTGGAAAATCAACAGCATAGCCAGAGGCCTTTTGGAAAGCTTGTGAGTTCAGATCCTTGGTTCAACTCAAGACTTGTGCATATTAAATATTTGCCAGGCAATAACTACTCTTCCAGGCTTCTTCCTACTTGTGGGGTTGAGTGCCTCTATGAATTCGAGCTCTTCTGTCAAGTTAGAGATGGCCCCATAATCAACCTTCCTGATATCTGCATGCTCCTTTCATAGACATTATGAGGTAGAAGCTTACAGAAGGCTTAACCTTGTGTCTCCTGAAAAGGGAATAATTAGGATAGAGCAGTTTGTTCAAAAAACCATCCTGTGTACATCAGGCTGTGTATTCTTCAAGACACGGGCTACCTGCTGTATGTTTGTTAGGGTCATCTGAAACTGGTACAGAGTGAGTCCCATACTTAAATAAGAACCAAATTTAATATCCCTAGTTTAAAGCAATTATTGTGTAAATATTTTAAATTAGAGGTTAAGAAGATAGAAAACTGAACTAACATTTGTAAATAGGTGCATCCGATCAATCAATTCATTCGCTCAACATATATCGATTGAGCATTATTATGTGGCAGGCACAATGCTGCACATATGTGAAGTAGCAGAACTCAAAGTACAAAAAATATTCATGACATGTTTCATATTGTATAATTCGTACATTAAGAGTTAAGGAAAGGAAAAAGATAATGCCTTATATTTGACGTGATAAAGTCTAAAAAAATAAGAAAGAAGAAAGAATAATAAAGTTGGAGATGGAAAGTAGGGCATAATTTTAGATAAGGTGAACAAACAGCGCCTTGGTAGAAAAGGCAATTTTTGCACAGAAATTTAAGGAGCTGAGAAATCAACCATGTAGTATGTTTAGATACTGCATTGAGAGGAAACAACATGTGAGTGCACATGCATTATGGTCTTCCAGGTTTCTCCGCTGCTGTTGAGTAGGGCCAGCACTGCACCAAGGCATGTCCAACTACAGGTCTTTTGTTTTAATGGACCCAAGCTGCTAAATAAACACAAGAGAGAAGTAAATCCCACATTTACAGAATAACGAAGTTGCAGGACACAATCAAGGCTCCCGAGGGGTGCTGAACATCTGGAATACCCAGAATGATGAGGAATTCACTGCATATTAAAGACTTCCCTGTTGCTCAATGTCTCTTATTGCTTCAAAGTTCTTCTTGTTCATACAGAGTATATCTTTTTGTTGGATCTCTGTTAGCTGGGATAGCACTAAACGTCTATCTATTTCTCTATGTATTGGATCATCTACCTGGCAATAACAGTCAATTCACTTGCCAAGAGATGCTATAAGGTCACCATCAGTTGAATGGAAAAAGAGAAAATGAGACCATTGTCTTAAACCTCTGAAAGACAAGTAGGTGTCCTTGTCATAGTCAATCTCACATCTGCCATGAGGTGTAGACTTGTCATAACATGGTGAGAAGTGTTATGAAACAATGCTAGAAAGTAAAACAAAAGCATACTCTCAAGGGAAAGGCAAAGGGAGAAATATTAAAGGAAATAATGATGAGGACAAACGACTTGCATGACAGATATTATCTAATTATACCCAACATGAAATGAATCCTATAGCTAGTCACAGAAAGCCTCCAAAAAAAAAAAAAAAAAACACTGACACAATTTGGGGTTGTCCTTCTCAGAGATGGTTCTTTACTGGGAGCTCACTGTTTGTCCTCCACAGAGGAGAGAGCTGGCAGCCAGAATTAAGGCAATGATTGACTCATTGAGAAAGGAAGATTGAAAATGTATACCTGTTAGGGTCCACTCAGGAGATAGAAGCCCCACAGTGCCTTCAACAGTGGAGGTTTGATATAAAGAGGCACTAAAGTCTAATAAAATAGTAACTATGAGGGAACTACTTGAAACCCCAGGGCTAAGGGAGAATGTCCTAGAAAGGACAACCATGAACATAAGGCAGGTGCTCAGAACTCATTGGAGAAGAAGCCTTCCGCATAGCAGAGAAGTTTGCTGCTTTGCCAGGAGGAAACTGGTCTGTAGCTGCTGGGCAAGCAGAGAGCCACCACCCAGAGAGTACACGTGGGAACAGACAATAGCAAGTTTGGGCCTGAGTGTACAGAGGGGGTGTGGGCCCAGGGTGTAGCTGGCCTCTTGGGACCTGTGACAGTTTTCAAGTCTCATTTGGCTGAAGTTATTATATTTGGAAAATATTATGCTCAAATTTTTTTAATATTATTATTTTCAGTGGAATCTAAAATTTCACTCTAATGTATCATGTGAATATATAAAATATACTCAGACTTAATATCTTTTTTGATAAAATAAATGGCATTATGTATATTGGAGATGTTCTAAGAAAATTAGGCTGGGTCTTCCAAACATCTATAAACATCTATACTCTGATTTTTGTGGCGACTGTCAAATATTATGTAATATATTTTATTTACAGCCATGCATTTAACGTATAACAAAATGTTATCTCTGTCTCTCTCTGTATATGTATACACTGCATACTAGTATATGTAATTAAAAAGTCAAATTAAGTACATAATGCATCTCCAAAATTTTTACCATTGCTCTTACCCATCACTAGATTACTTTTGGATTTTCTTTATAAAAAACAAAATAGAAGCGTAGGTACAAAAAAAAATAGGAAAAACATCCAGACCTACCAACAATACAGTAAAATAATTGCCATTATTTCTTGGTTAGTATATATTACTAAAACATTTTTTTCATATATGAACATACATATAGTTATTTATCCATACTCCTCCATGCCTAATATTCCATACCATCACTGCCATAACCACCAAATGTTACAAGTAATTAAATTTCTCCATGTTTCCATTATCACAGGCAAATATGTGTAGATGCCAATGACCATATATTTGTGTCCATATCCTTTAAAATGCTGTTCAAAAATGTCATTATGTTATAGAACATTTTTTCTTGTTTTTACACTCAACACTGCTACTCAAAATTCTAAGTCATTCTCTCTTTGTCTGTTTCATCCTTTTCAGTGGCTTTCATAATTTACTCCAATATTACCTGCTTATAGAGATTAATTCAGATCATTTCAATTATTTTTAACAATGTAAAAAGAATTATGTATTGTAGGAAAGATACAGTAGCAGTTGAAAATTTAAATGAACTAAATGTATTTTGCTAAATTAGATTTACTTGTACATTTCTGTAAGTGCAGAGCCCCATGCTTGCTTGAGTATGTTTTATTAAGATTTAAGTTACACTCTATAATTATATCTTGTCACACTTTTAATGCATTTGAAAATTGAAGATAATGACAAAATTACCTCAGAAAAGCCTTTTGCCTTCATCAATCATGAGAACATTGAGATGCTTTTAAAAGGAGCCTTATGTACAAAGGTTCTATATCTATCTGATATATCTCTAGATGTTTTTGAGTCATATCATATGTATATATTTACTTTGATAGATGTTATCAAACTGGTTTCACAAAAGTCTCCAAGAATTAAAATAATGGAAACAAATTGTAAAAGCATATTTTTGTGGCCATTTCTCTACTAGCAGTAAATGTCATCTCAATGTTATTATGCCAATCTGATAGGTTAGAAGCAATATTTCTTATATAAATAGCATTTACTTGATTACAGTAAGTTTGAGCATATTGCATAGATTTGACAACTTGAATTTCCTATTTCATGATTTGCATATTCTAATCTTTTTATCTATTGTTTTTCCTGATTTTATCCTTTTAAAGACCCTGAGTTTATAAGAAATATTAACATATTATCTTGTATAAAAATCACAGTTTTCAATCTAACATATATGTTTTAGTTTGCTCATAATTTGTTATTAAATCTTTGAATTTCCAATAGAGCTATCACTTTTATTATAATTTCTGTGATGAAGAATGTGTAAGACATGCACCTGGGTCATCTTATACTTGTGACAACTTAACATTCCTCCACACAAAGATCATATCTACCATTAATGCCCGGATTTACCCAAGATCACAAACCTGTCTCTAGTCATCACTGCACAGGCCAGCTGGGAACATATTAAAAAGGAAGATGGGCCCTGACAGGAAAGCAGCAAGAAGCCCTGCCCTGAAGAGAGGTCTTGGCCTCAGAGACTCAGTCCAATCCAGACCCCTCACTGGTCAGCACGGCCACACAGAAGGTGGGAGCACCTGCCACAGTCCTGGACTGGGATGGGAAAAGACACATGAGTTTCAACAAAACAAGGTTTACCTGAACACAGGCCAGCAGTGGGTTTAGATGCTGAGTTTTTAGAAAAAGAATTGAGGTGAATGGAAGTCCTGGGATAATGGGAGGCAAAATAGGATTGTGTGTTAGGACCAAAAGGTAAGATTTCTTCCCGTGTTCACATCGAGAGAGCTGAGGCACACACAGGGCTGTGCAGTGAGTGTCCAGCATTAAAATCTGAATGTGTGCACCACGCAATATATACAGACACGTGTATCTACTATTTATCAACACATGTGACTTCTGTCACATATCATTGCCAATCAATATAAACTTCATTATTATGTATTTCAGGAAGCCTTCGATGGCTATCGAACTAAAGTAAGCCCCAAATTACAGGTATACAACTTGATTCTACTTTCCTCATAATACTTATCATTAACTGATATTTGCTTGTCTCTTTCTTTGTTTTCTCTTATTGTTGATTTTCTACCTGCCCTCTCAATAAATAATTCTATGAGTTAAAAATAAAAAAAAAATGTGCTTTGTTCTACACTATGACACAAGGCCTAGAAGAGTACCAAGCACCTTGTCAGTTTTGATACATGTGAGTTAACTAAAAGAATCAATGAATGAATGAATGCAATTAAAATTCACATAATAAGAATAAGACAAAAAGGGAAGACTTTTCTGAAAGTATTAGGGAGAGAGCATATGTCTCTGAAACATAAGAACAAAGCACGATGTCAATGAGATTGTGAAAAGTAAAAACTCAGGCCATGATAGTGAGCTAGCATATAAAATAGACAAGGAAAGCTTAGGCAGGCAGGAACCCTATAACCAGAATGAACTAGGGAAGGAGTCAAACTCAATACTCTTATTGTCACAGAAACCTTGATATACAGAGAGTATTTTAAAAAAACGACAGCATGCACTTGGAGGAGAAAATAGGAATTCCACACCCAAGGAAGCACAGTCATTATTCAGCTGCCATTAGTACTCAAGTTATCCCCCATAATGAAATCAACGTGTCCTGGTTCATTATTTTACTATAAGAAAAGCTCTCCCTTGAATCACAAACTTGTTCCACCATTGGTTTTTCATACTTAAGGAAAAGAACTTCCAATCTTTCTCCTACTTCTCATTATTTCCTAGTACTCGGTCATCAAGCTCACTGCAATGTACCTACATCCCATCATTGCCAGTCTTCTTCCAACTAATGTTGAGGCTACTCAAAGTGTGTAACCTAGAACAAACCACAAAATGCTCTTTCACGAAATAAAACAGTCAGAAGAGTGACATTTCTCACTTCATTTTAATTTTCTGGACTTTAAGAGACTAACACACTGTTTCTTCTTCCTATATAATTTGTTGCATTCTCTTCCTTTTTCTGAATTTGCAGCTCTTCCTCTTTTTCTAAATGTCTCTCTGTCTTTCTCATACTCAGTTGATCTACTGGTCTCATCAGCCTTTACCCCATCCCAAGATTTGTTAACACAGTTTCTTCTTTATTTACATAAATTTTGAAAGCTATATGCAACATTATCAGGCTTTCAAGACTTGCTTCCTGGAAAACAGAACATAATTTCACTCTGTGAGTCTCCTCACTAACACTTTGGGAAACATTCTTTCAAATATAGTGTCAGACTCCCTCTGGAATACTTAAAAGGAGCCTCCTTCCTCATCTCACCTCTCTCTATCCTAACACTTACCCTATCAGTGTTTGATGATTTAGATGTTGACAACTCTTGTATAGCAAGAATCCCCTTCCTGACATATTGAATCTGTATCATTCTAAATTTGGTGCCAGACTGACCTTGATACATCTGATGGAGCCTCCTTCTCCCTGCAGCTCACCTCCCTCAGCCATAACACTTACATTACCAGACCTTGATCAGCACACATGCTGGATATTTATTTTGCATATTGTGTAAAATTTATTAAGACACTTACATAAGTTTATTGGACATTCTGGTAGTTTTTCCTGACATAACTTGTGATCTATTCAACACTCTTGCCAAATAAAGCATTACAGTCTTGATGAAATAAATAGATACTGTGGTGATGTGAATTCATGCCAAAATATAAAGATTAGAGCTTTTCAATAGATATTATTCAATATCTACTAAGTAGAGCTCTGGCTGGGAATGCATAACTTAAATCCAATTGTGAGAAATCATCAAACAATCCGCAAATGAGGAATATTTCATTTGTTAAAAATGTGCATGGAAATGTATTCCTCAACTTGTCAATTTCATCAAACACAAAGACAGCTTAAAAATCATTGCAGGATAAAAAAATGTATATGAACTAAACAGTGTGGTGTGTGGTTAAGATTTGCAATTAGACTATGGAAAAAATAGAGAGGAAAGGTCACAAACATACAGTGATGGAATTTCAAACCAAAGGAAAGAAAAGATGGACCTTTAAAAGAATGCTTATAGGGAAATTGGAGATTATACAGAAAACAATAAACGCTAACCACAACTTCAATTGATACACTCAAATAAATTCTAAATAGATAGTTTACCAAAATAATACATATAAATGTTAATTTACAGGGGTCTGAAGTTCAAGTGACTTTAGGGAACTGAGGGGTTGAGGTGGAAGGAAAAGCCTGGCAGGAACACAGGGATGAAGGTGTAGAGGAGAAGGGGGACACATTGACGGATTCAAGGGAGCTGAGGACAAGATCCAAGGTGGTGAGAGGATAAAGGGGAAACAGAGCAATAAGAAGAAAGAAGCCTTAGGGAGCAAATTTTGGGAGATTATAATAAGTTTCCTAAGAGGCCAATAAAATTCCTAATTAGCTTCAGGAAAATCCTGCCAACAAGAAGGAAGTGGACAGGCTGGTGGAGCTTATAGTCACAGGAGTTCAAGAAGGAAGTTTCAGCCAACTGAAAAGTTCCCATGAAAGAGACAGGAGAAAATAGAAAGAACAGAGAGTCTTCTCAAAGAGCCAAGAAAATTTTCCTGTTCAAGACTAAGATCCAGGAAAAAAATTTCCATCCCAGGGAGTCAGGAATAATCCACACTCAAGACAGACAGCAAGAGCCAGGAAGAGAGACTTCTGACCCAGCAGACACCTTTCAAACAATGAAGCCTAGGCCCCAACCCCAGCTCCTCTTTCCTGGGACTCGCCTAGGTTCTTATAAATGGCTGCTTAAAACCTCGCTTCTTGCAAACAAAATGCAATTTCTTGAATATTCTCAGAATCTAAACCATCAAAATCTGTCCTTATGAGTTTCAATGAACTGTCATCCAGCGTAAGGGTTCGGGAATCAAACTCATCAAGGGATCACTGTTCAATCAGTCAGAATCGAAGATAACAGATTGAAAAGCACACATGTAAGGGTGAGAGACAGGGGATACAATAGTGACTCAGATTGTATTCAAGTCCAAAACACCATAGCTCTTAAAGAAAAAATTATTTATATTAGAGAATGGTAAAGTAGACTTTATTCAAGGGAGAATGATCGTGTTGGGAATAAGCACCACTGCAATGGATTTTACAACATGTAAAACGGAGGATACACCATGACTAAGTAGAATTTCTTGTAGGAATGCAAGGTTCCTTCAATATATGAAAGTCAATCAATGTGATTCATTATATTAAAGGAACAAAAGACATAATCCATGTGATAATAGCGGGAAAATGATTTGACAAAACCTATAACATTTACAATAAAAGAAAACAACACTGAATGAGATAGGAAGAGAAGGAATCTTTCTCAAACTCATTAAAGACTTATACAAAACACATACCCCTAACATTATATTTAATGGTGAAAGACTGGATGCTCTTTCTTTAACACCTAAAAGCAAATTTCCACTGTTGACACTTCTACTCATTGTTTTAGAGGGTCCAAAGGGTAATTTGGCAAGAAAAAGAAATAGAAGCTATCAACATAGAAAAGAAAGAAGTGAAACTATTTCTATTGCAGATGGCACAACACTGAATATATAAAATACTGAGGTATCCAGGAAAAAAGAATTTAGAACTAATGAGCATGTTCAGCAATGTTTCACAATTGAAATAGATACTGAAAAATCAACTGTATTTATAAACACTATCAATGCACAGTCCAAAGTGAAAGTAAGAAAACTACTTCATTTACAATAGCATCAAAATGAATAAAATACTTATGAATAAATTTAGCAAAAAAATATGTGCTAGTTAATCTTTGTTGTAAACTTGACTGGATTGAAGAATATATAGAAAACTGATAAACCATTATTTCTAGATGCATCCGAGAGGGTGATTTCAGAGGAGATTAACATATGAGACAATGGACTGAATTGGGGAAGATCTACCCTCCAATGTGGTTTGGTACCACCCAATTGGCTGGGGTCCCAGATAGAACAAAAAGCCAGAGGAAAGGCAAATTTTCTTTTCTTTTTTTTGAGACAGAGTCTTACCCTGTTGCCCTGACTGTCCTGGCGTCAGCCTAGCTAACAGCAACCTCAAACTCCTGGGTCAAGCAATCCTTCTGCCTCAGCCTCGAGAGTTGCTAAGACTACAGGCATGTGCCACCATGTCCAGGTAATATTTTCTATATATTTTTAGTAGGCCAATTAATTTGCTTCTATTTTTAGTAGAGACATGGGTCTCGCTCTTGCTCAGGCTGGTTTGGAACCCCTTGACCTTGAGCGAACCACCCACCTTGGGGTCCCAGAGTGCTAGGATTACAGGCATGAGCCAAGGTGCCCAGCCAAGAAAGGTAAATCCTCTTCCTCTTCTTCTCTTCACAATATATCAGACACTAAGCAGTATGCCTGAGTTGCCACTTTCAGGTCCCACCCCAGTTAGAAGCAGAGAAGTGGAAGAGAACTTATGAAGTGCCTCTAACAACACACACCTCATTGAAATCCTCAGGAGGAAACCTTGGGTCCATCATACCAGAGTAAAGAGGTGTCCCATGGAACAAGCAAACCAAATCCCCAGTGGATGGGCTAGCCTTTAGACTATCTAAAGTGTCTGTTTAAAAAGAAGAAAAAATGAAAATACTGATATCTTTCATAACCTTTCTTTGGTTACTTGTCTTGTCTATGGATGAAGGACAACTCCTTAGTGAGTATTTCCTGGGTTTCACCTTTTCTGCTGAGCTGTCTCACTGCTGAGTTTGCCATCCTAGATCTTGTTTGGTGCATGTATTCCTGTGTATAATTTCTGAATGTACAGAAATCAGTCTCTCTGATCACTGACAGGGTGCAACTAATAGCCCCGTGCTCAGTGGTCCCATTTTTCTTTCTTGCCCAGCCCTGAATGAGACAGTACGTACAAGGCGACAGTAAAGACTCTCAGTCCTGCCAGTGCCTTAGATACCAAGCCAGGTAAAATCTCTCTTATCAGGTACCCTCCCTCCTTTTGCCTTGTCAATCCTCACAGTTGTACTTGTTGTTTATGCGCCTTTTGCCACCTGGTAATCTAGTATATTTTTGTAAATCCACTGCCAAAACTTTGCAATGGCATGAATAAGTATAAAAATTCCATCTAACACAATGCCCAAATTAAGTAATAGGCAGCTCAATGACTACATACCCCTCCTCCCAATAGAATCGGAAGGGTAAAATTCATAGTGCAGAATATGTAACAGAGGGAATGGCCTGGAAATGCATAACGTGTTTTACACATTGTCTCTTTACAAACCATCCCCACAATTTTTGGGAATGAAAACCTGCATCCCTGCCTGTGGTTAGCAATCAGAGGGGCAAAACCATGTCCTTTGTTCTTTGTACCACATGCAATGGCACAGCGGAGGTGACCTGTCTTCATCAGAGGTGGGGCTGATCAGGACCAGCAACTCAAATTGCAAATTCCTTTTGAAAGCTCTGTATTTCTGCTTATAAGGAGGACTATGGTACTTGAAGACGTGAGTCTGCCACACTTCTGATTTGCTGCATATAAACTCCCCTTTCCTTCTCTTCAAACAACGTTTCATCATTCTTCTGATGCAGCCTTGGGGACAAGTGCTGAATTTTTGGTAACAGTTTGGTATCCTGTGGCTTCCACACTAACTCTGTTTTTGTCTATGCAGAAGCAATATTATGAATTGGTCTTTTTTTCTATTTCAGCATATTATGGGGTTACAAATGTTAAGGTTACGAATATTGCCCTTGTCCCCTATCCCCCCTCGAATCAGAGCTTCAACCATGTCCATCCCCCAGATGGTGCATATCACACTCATTACATGGTCTTTCTTTTTCTTACTTCGTCACAGTCGCTACATGAACTTGTCTGATCTTGGTGCTTTGTGAGTTTGTTTGTGTCCAATAGGAAAGTACCACTACCTAGCAGTGAGCACCAGGTCACCTTCTCACAGCTCTGAATCATGGAAGTGTAAAGGAAATACACAGATATCAGGAGCTACTTTCCTTTCTCACCTGTTAAATCATTGCAGACAAGAAAAAAATTCTGTGTCACTTGATAGAGGAGTGTGGTGGAATGAAACTGAACACTTGTCCTTGGTTTTCATTAGCACATTCATGCTGGATAAATCTCTGGACTCTAGTAGTATGTCCAAGATCAATGTTTATTTTAACCCTTTGCACTCAGATGTCGAGTGTGACTCAACACAATTAGCAAAAATTATAGAGATTAAAATTACTGTTTGAATGTATCAATAATTTGAAATATAAAAAAAAAATCCAAATAAATAAGTTTGTATGAAAAGAAACTCCAGGTTTTTATTCTATTTCCATGCTTTGTAAAATCTGGGGTATTTAAAAAATTAAAGCCCGAGTAGAATAAAGGAATCAAGAAAAAAGAAAGCGAGTGTAAAGGGTTAAATTATTGAATAAATATATAGAAAGTCCAATTATTACCAGGAAGACAAGGAAGTACCAGATAAAATTTGAAGTGTCTGTCACTTGGATTGTCTAAACATTGAACAACTACCCCACTACACATAAAAAATATGCCATTTTTATATTGTTCATTATTATTATCAATTCTAAAGAAGATAAACTGATGAGATGAGGGATATATAGAAGGAAAGGTAAGTAATTGGATGTTATCAAATGAAAGTTTGTTACGGCCCAGCCCTGCAGGACCAGTTGCAGAACACCCAGGCCAATTCTACCTCAGCCAGATAGGACAAATGGGCAGATCTTCTTAACACAATTCCAGAAATCTGCAAGAGAAAAAAATATATTGTCATGAGGTTTCCACAAAGTATGAAGAATCTAACTTTATTTTCTGGACTCTAAATGGGTACTATGTGTCAAATATCACTGAATTCAGTGGATTCAAAAGAAAATTGAGGTTTTAAATCAAAGAAGATAAATGATCAATACCTGTCCTTAAAGAATTAGGATATGTAGCCCGACATGGAAAACCAAGTAAGTTAGAAAATTAGAGAGAAATGGAAGTCAGCTAATACATATGGGTTTTCCTTATATTATGGCATAAAGGAATCCACTGATAAAAGTGAACTCTGCATTTTCTCACCCATACTACAGATCATTGAGGAAAGTGCCAAGCATTGGCCCAGATGTGAAAAAGTATAAAGCAATATTTGAAGAGGAAACCTCAGGATGTCCATTATATCACATTCATTCCAATCCCTTTTCTTATTGTTCATGTTCTCAAGGGAAAGTTTTTAATTATAAATTTTCCATTTACACATCTTCAGAATATTTATTTCATAGAGTGACTTTGAGATTTAAATTACAACATGTACATGGATTTTAGAACACAGTGGCTGCATATGTTTAGATTCTATAAACGTTGTAGTCAATGGTATATGAAAGTTTAAAGCAGAGAAAAATGAACCAAGAACAGAAAAAGCACCTGATCCTTAATGGATTTCCAAATTCCCAGAGATATCCAAAGTAATATTCAAAATAATCTGCCCCAGGAATGACCGTAAAGTTCACCCATTGTTAAGATATTTTCTATTCTCAGTAAATGCTCAAAAGAAAAAAAAGAATTGTCTGATTTGAAAAAATTATACAAAATAATGCATTACCTTGCCACATGAAGGCACATAATTTGATCTTATCAATGATGTTTGTGTTAAAGAACAATTATCCTTAATAAATGCTAACATTTCAAGATCCACCTAGATAGTATTGCTAAACTAGGAGTAACAAGCTCATGGTTCCTCTGATATTTATCTGTTGAATTGATTTAGAAATGCAAGAGGTATTCTAAAACAGTGTGAGGAAAACAGGGCATTTCTCTTAGCTTCTCCCTCCCTGACACCAAAAATATAGTCTCTGGGGAATAGAGAACCCAGGGAATCCAGGAGTCACGTAAAGGAATCAATCAGAGGGAATGGTCTTACCTTCTGAAAGGTTGCAAATATAACCAGAGCTATCTGCAGTTACAGCAGCAGGGGAGGTTTCTACAGGGGCTGCTGATACAAGGAAGAAAAGTTCCAGATGAGACTTTGACTATTCTGCAGGGAACACAATTTCTCCCACCCAGGGATGGATCTACATTTTTCATCCTCAATTCATCTCTGTATCTGTCATCAATTCTGACATACCTGTAGCCTACCTTCCCACTTTCCTCTTAACTTATCTTCCCTGCACTTTGTTTGCTAAGACAGAGAGAATTTGGAAATTCCTTCCAAGAGCATTGGTACTGACCAAACACATAAGCAAGTACTTTCTCCCAGGCCCGAGGACAAAAGACCAAGTGCACATGTACTACTATACACAGGACTATTCCCAGAGCAACAAGGAGATTGCTCCTGGGCTGACTTTCTAATGCCTTTCCCGAGTAGTCTAGGACTGCATATGTGCCATTGCAGCGTGAATGAGGAGAAGCAGAGGGATAATTTCGAGTGGAGAAGAGGAGGAATATTCAGAAGATGTATCTTATCTTAGAGTCATATTTCCTACATTACCTGTAAAATACTTTCTGTCATCTTCTAGCCTGAAAAGAAGTCATATTGATCACACCCTTTGTGACAACTCAGACTGCACCTATTAGGGGAGTAATTGTGAGAGCCACATTCGATATAATGGGACAAATTGATACACTTCTGACAATAAGAATGAGCACATAGCCCATGAGTTACTACATGTTAAAAGAACTGAGTAAGAGTTATGAGAATTATCTTTCCCTTGACCTTATACCAGAGCTACTGACAAAGCCCATGAGTCAGACTCTGCATTTCTGAGTTAAACTTCGCTCAACAACTAGATAGCTCTGTCACCAAACCCATACTTCAGCCGTGTTGTCTCAGGCCTCTTCAGAGAAAGAACACTGTCAAAATAGGACCACATGTAGGTGTCCAAATTCTCCTCTAGAATTTATCCCTCCCCTCACACTCATTCAGATGACAATGGGTCTTGTGCAGCCTGAAGTTATTCTGTGAGAAGGCACTAGGATGTCAGGTTACAATGAATTCTCTTATCACTTCTGGGCAGTAGTCCTGTGAGTAGTACCACACATGGACTTGGTCTTCTGTGCTCATCATGCCTAGGGCAAAGTACTTGCCTATCTCTGCAGTCATTGTAATTGCCCTTGAGGGAAAACCCGAATTCACTCTTTCCCAGGAAGGACACGGAAGGGAAGGATGAATATAGGGCGTGTGGCCCACAGTGTGATGCCTGACTAGAGTCAATGCCCTATGATGAAACGATGCCAATCTCCAAGCTGTGGAGGTTCAAAAGAGAGATCCTCGCAACTCATTCATAAACATCACACACACACAGCATATAACACAGCACAGGACCCTTCAGGAGAAATCAAAGAATGACCAGGGGCTTTGATCAACAACCTTGGTTTCGGAAAGAGAGAGAAAACAAACATCATCCCTGGAATAAGATACTATACACCATTAGAAAGAGCAAACTCAGAATCCTTCTTCTAACAGACTCCTGTATTCCACATCTCACACACCACCTTCATTTGTAGTTCAAATGCTTCATTTTATATCACTTCCAAAATTACAGTCTGTTACTTCATTCTGTGACCCACAGGTCTCTTGTTTACAATGGTCATATATTCAGTCCTTCAGTTTATTAAAGACTTTACATGCATCTACCAAAAAACTCTTAGGCCTCAATGACACACCTCATGCACTTGTGCCACTGTTTGAGGAACAGTGAAGAAGTCCACAAATTATATAAGTCATATCCTAGATTTCATATTCTCTAACAATGTATAAGAGACGAATAGGTTAACTTTGTTCACAATGCATGTTAGTATCAGGAATACAGCTTTCTCAGGCTTCCATTTAAGATGCCTTACAACTTAGAATATCCACATGCAAGTTGATTATTTGCCATGAGCTGGAAATGGAAAACTCTCAATGCAAGAAGGAGAACAAGTTCAAGTGCAGTCTCACCACTAGCAGAGGTGTCAGATGGAGCAGCTGTCGCATCCTCTGAAAAAAGAAGAAGAAAAAACAGGATGAAAGATGATCACCACTTGTGGGGTGGAAGGAAGAGAGAATATGAACAGTATTTCAACTTTTACAACAAGAGAACTTCAGTCCTTGGTACAGAAATGAAGATGAATACATACACAGGTAACGTAAAACACGTGAAATGCCATAGAAAATCTAACATGTGGTCATGTTTCCTTTCCTGAAATAAACCTCTGATTATCTTCTTAAACATATTTTATTGACAATAACAATAAAATTGAATTCCATCGTTATTAAGATTTGACTAAATTAGGAAATTCCTATGGGAGGAATCAACTCCATCTTGAATGGCCACGATAGTGCTGGAAGAAATTAGGAGAGTAGAAGTCAGGAAGTGCAGCATTCTAGGCACCTGCAAGTACAATCTGCACACAATGGCTATTTTTATGCAATAATACTTCAAACCTCATGTTTTGGTAAGCATCTTTACTTACGGCCAGAGACCAAGAAGGTGGAAACTCCCACCAGTATCAGGATTGCCAAGAACTTCATGGTGGTAGATTGAAGACCCAAGAGCACAAACAAGAATGCTTCAGAGCCCAAGGGTAGGCAAATTCTGACACCAGGATTCCAGATCCTGACAATATATATGCAGAGAACACCATTGAGGAGTTGCCAGACCAGAATCCAGGAGAGTTAAGGCCAGAAACGTTTGCGGCACAGAGAAACCACTGGAAAATCAACAGCATAGCCAGAGGCCTTTTGGAAAGTTTGTGAGTTCAGATCCTTGATTCAACTCACAACGTGTGCATATTTAATATTTTCCAGGTAGTAACTTATCTTCCAGGCTTTCTTTTATTTAAGAGGTCTAGTGCCTCCATGACTATGAGCTCTTCTGTCAAGTTAGAGATGGCCCCATAACCAGCCTTTCTGGTATCTGCATGCTCCTTTTATAGACATACAAGCTTACAGAGGGCTTAACCTTCTGTCTCCTCAAAAGGGAATAATTAGGGTAGAGTAGCCTGGTCCAAAGACCATCCTGTGTATGTCAGCCTGTGTATTCTTCAAGCTATGGGCTGCCTGCTTGCTGTACATTTGTTAGGGTCATCTCATACTGGTATAGAGTGAGTCCAATACTTATGTAAAAGCAAAATTTGAAGTCCCTAGTTTAAAGCAATTATTGTGTGAATATTTTAAATTAGAGGTTAAGAAGATAGAAAACTGAACTAACATCTGTAAATTAGTGCATCCAATGAATTAATTCATTCATTCAACGATTGTCAATTGAACATTAATATGTGGAAGGCACAATGTTGCACATTTGAGAAATAGCAGAGAGCAAAGTGCCAAAGAACTTCATGACATGTATCCTTTTGTATGAATTCATACATAAAGAGGTATGGAAAGGAAAAATATAATACCTTATATTTGAGGTGATGAAGTCTAACAAAAAATAAGAAAGAGGAAAGGAGAGTAAGGTTGAAGATAGAAAGTAGGGTGTAATTTTAGATAAGGTCACCGAAAAAGGCATTAGTGGAAAAGGCGATTTTAGCACAGAGATTTAAGGAGCTGAGAAATCAACCATGTAGTATGTGTAGATAGTGCACTGGAAGGAAAGAAGACGTTGGGTGCACATGCATTATTGTCTTCCAGGTTTCCCCACTGTTGTTGAGTAGGGCCAGCCTTCCATCAAGGCATGTCCAACTACTCATCCTTTGTGGTGATGGACCCAAGCTGCAAAGGAAACACACGAAGAGAGGGAAATCCCCACATTTACAGCCTAAACAAGTGCTGTACACAATCAAGGTTCCCGAGGGATGCTGAATGTCTGGAATACCTAGAATGATCAGAAATTCACTGCATATAAAAGACTTCATTATGTTTCAATGTCTGTCATTGCTTCGAAGTTCTTTTTGTTCACACAGAGTATATCTCTTTGTTGGATCTCTGTTATCTTGCATAGCACTAAACACCTATCTATTTCTCTCTTTATTGGATCATCTACCTGGCAATAACAGCTAATTCACTTGCCAAGATATACTATAGGGTCAACATCAGTTGAATGGAAATAGAGAAAATGAAAGAATTGTCTTGAACCTCTGGAAGACAAGTAGGTGTCCTTGTCATAGTCAATCTCACATTTGCCATGAGGCACAGAGTTGTCATAACATGGTGAGAAGTGATTATGAAATAATGCTACAAAATGAAACAAAAGCATACTCTCAAGAGAAAGGCAAAGGGAGAAATATTAAAAGAAGATAAACATGAGGAAGAAAAATCCTTACATGACAGATATTATCCGATTATACACAACATGAAATAAATAGTATAGCTAGCCACACAAAGCCTCCAAAAAAAAAAAAAAAAAAAAAAAAAAACCACTGACACAAATTGGACGTCCTTCTAGGAGATGGTTCCTTACTGGGAGCTCACTGTGTGTCCTCCACAGAGGAGAGAGCCGGCAGACAGACTTACGGCAATGATTGATTTGTTAAAGAATGAAGATTAAACATGTATACCTGTTGGGGTCCACTTAGGAGATAGAAGCCCCAAAGTGCCTAAAACAGGGAAGTTTGATATAAACAAGTACTAAAGTCTAATAAAATAGTAACTATGAGGAAACTACTTGAGAGCCCAAGGCTAAGAGAGAATGTCCTAGAAAGGACAGCCATGGACAGGGGCCTCCTCCCTAAGGCAGGTGCTCAGAACTCATTGGAAAATCAGCTTTCCGCATAGAGGAGAAGTTAGCTGCTTTGCCCAGGTTGAAACTCGTCTGCAGCTGCTGGGCAATCAGAGATCCACCACCCAGAGAGTACACATGGGAACACACATTCACAAAGCTGGTATCTGAGTGTGCAGAGGGGGTGTGGGGTCAGGGTGTACATGGGCCTCCTGGGACCTGTGACAGTTTTCAGGCTTTATTTGGTTGAAGTTATTAGATTTGGAAAATATTATGCTCAAATTGTTATTAATATTATTATTTTCAATGGAATCAATAATTTAAATATAATGTATCATGTGAATATATAAAATATACTCAGACATAATATCCTTTTTGATAAAATAAATAACATTATATATATTAGATATGTTATAAGAAACTTAGACTGGGTCTTCCATACATCTATAAACATCTATACTCCTTTTTTTGGAAAGTGTCAAATAATATGTAATATATTTTATTTAAAGCCATGTATTTTAGTTATAACAAAATGTTATCTCTGTCTTTATATATGTATACACTACATACTAGTATATGTAATTAAAAAGTAAAATTAAGTACATAATGCATCTCCAAAATTTTTTACCACTGTTCTTTCACATCACTAGATTACTTTGGGATTTTTCTTTATAAAAATCAAACAATGTGTAGATACAAAAAAAAAATGAGAAAACTCCAGACCTACCAAGACAGTAAGATAATTGCCATTGTTACTTGGTAAGTATATATTCCTACAACATATTTCGCATATATGAACACACATATAATTATTTATCCAAACTCCTCCATGCCTAATATTCCATACTATCACTGCCACAACTACCAAAAGTAAAAGTTAAGTAAATTTCTCCATGGTTCCATTAACACAGGCAAATATGTGTAGATGCCAATGACCGTATATTTGTGTCCGTGTCCTTTAAAATGCTGTTCAAAAGTGCCTTTATGTTATAGACCACTTTGTCTTGTTTGTACACTCAACACAGCTACTTAAAATTCTAAGTCAGTCCCTGTATGTCTGTTTCATCCTTTTCGGTGGCTTTCATAATTTACTCTAGTATTACCTGTTTATAGGGATTCAAATCATTTCAATTTTTTGCCTTCATCAAATCATGAAATCATTGATATTCTTTTAAATGGAGCCTTACTTAAAAATCTTATATATCTATGTGCTATGTCTTCAGAGGTTTTTGAGTCATATCATATATATATATATATATATATATATATATATATGTACTTTGATAGATGGTATGAACTGGTTTCACAAAAGTCTCCAAGAATTAAAATAATAGAAACAAATTGTAAGAGCATATTTTTATGGCCATTTCTCTGTTAGCAGTAAATGTCATCTCAATGTAATTATTGAAATCTTATAGGTTAGAAGCAATATTTTTTATATCAATTGCATTTACTTGATTATAGTAAGTTTGAGCATATTGCATAGATTTGACAACCTGAGTTTCCTATTCCAAGCATTGCATATTCTAATCTTTTTTTTTCTTTTTTTTCATCATATTATGGAAGTACAAATATTGTTAGGGTTACAAATATTGCCCCTCCCCCCTCCCTCCCCCCGATATGTCCAATCCCCTGGTGGTGTGCATCACACACATTATGGAAGCATACACCCCTTTCCTCCTCCCCACACCTGCCTGCCCACCACCTGTTAAAAAGTTGTGTTTTGGGTTTTTTTTAGCATTTTGGTTACATTGTATATCTTTGCCTCTCCCTAAGAAGGGTTAGAGTTATACCCTCCCCCTCCAAAATGCTCATCCCATTCCTAAGGTTGGGTCCCCCCCCAACACACCAAATCTCTGGTGAGCATTGCCAACATTTGGAAACCAAAGTTTAAATCAGTACCAATTTGATGGCGAGTAGATGTGGAGCCCATTTTCCATGTCTTGTGTCGCCTCACTTTGGATAACAGGCTTAAGCTTAATCCAGGATAGCATAAATGGTGCTATCTCACTGTCATTTCTTAGGATTGAGTAATATTCCATTGTGAGCATATACCACATTTTAATTATCCACTCACGAATTGATGGGCACTTGGGTTGTTTCTATGACCGTGCAATAGTGAATTGTGCTGCTATAAACATTCGGGTGCAGATGTCTTTATAATAGAATGTCTTATGCTCTTTTGGGTAGATGCCCAACAATGCTATTGCAGGGTCAAATGGTATTTCTATTTCTAGCTGTTTGAGGTATCTCCAAATTCTTTTCCACAAAGGTTGCACTAATTTGCAGTCCCACAAGCAGTGTAGGAGTGTTCCTGTCTCTCCACATCCTCGCCAGCATTTGTTGTTTTGGGATTTCTTGATATAGGCCATTCTTACTGGGGTTAGGTGGTATCTCATTTTGGTTTTGATTTGCATTTCTCTAATAATTAGAGAAGTTGAGCATTTCTTTATATGTTTGCATGCCATTATTCTGTCTTCTTTGGAGAAGTTTCTTTTCATTTCCGTCACCCATTTCTTGATAGGATTGTTTGATTTTTTCTTGTTAATATTTTTAAGTTCTAGATAGATTCTTGTTATTAGGCCTTTATCAGAGGTGTAGAGAGCAAATATTTTCTCCCACTCTGTGGGTTGTCTATTTGCTCTACTGATGGT
>VSMD01121811.1:0-19641 GCA_008750895.1 Mirza zaza
TGAAATTAAAAAGCTTTTTAAAGGAACCAGTAGGCCGGGCGCGGTGGCTCAAGCCTGTAATCCTAGCTCTCTGGGAGGCCGAGGTGGGTGGATCATTTGAGCTCAGGAGTTCGAGACCAGCCTGAGCAAGAGCGAGACCCCATCTCTACTATAAATAGAAAGAAATTAATTGGCCAACTAAAATATATATAGAAAAAATTAGCCGGGCATGGTGGCACATGCCTGTAGTCCCAGCTACTTGGGAGGCTGAGGCAGCAGGATTGCTTGAGCCCAGGAGTTTGAGGTTGCTGTGAGCTAGGCTGACGCCATGGCACTCACTCTAGCCTGGGCAATAAAGTGAGACTCTGTCTCAAAAAAAATAAATAAATAAAAAATAAAGGGACCAGTATATTTAACATGGCCTTGTCTTCATTGTTTCTGAAGGGTGTGATTGACTCCGACCGGGGCCTCACCAGTGCTGGCATCTAAGAATCAAGATGAGCCATACATAAAGTCCAGCCTGTACCCATCGCAACGTTGTCAGTGCACTGCTGGTTCCCAATAATGGTACCTATTCCTCCTACTTTGTATCTGATCTGAAAATCTTCTATTTTTTCCGAAAATCAGGAAAGCAAGAATGCTAATCTCACTGCAGCATTGGAACGAACCTTCTAAACCAAATGGGCAGGTGGTTCAGACCAACTGAGACTCCCACTAACTTTATCTATTTTTTAGTTTAATGATTTTTTTTTTTTTTCTTGAGACAGAGTCTCACTTTATTGCCCAGGCTAGAGTGAGTGCCGTGGCGTCAGCCTAGCTCACAGCAACCTCAAACTCCTGGGCTCAAGCAATCCTGCTGCCTCAGCCTCCCAAGTAGCTGGGACTACAGGCATGCGCCACCATGCCCGGCTAATTTTTTCTATATATATTTTAGTTGGCCAATTGATTTCTTTCTATTTATAGTAGAGATGGGGTCTCGCTCTTGCTCAGGCTGGTCTCGAACTCCTGAGCTCAAACGATCCGCCCACCTCGGCCTCCCAGAGAGCTAGGATTATAGGCGTGAGCCACCGCACCCGGCCAGTTTAATGATTTTGAAGGTTTACAAAACATCATGAAATTGAAACCACCTTTACAAATCGATAAAGGAGTGCAAGGTGAGAACTGTGCTAAGGGCCTAGCTAAAAACAAGGCACAGACTTAGCTAAAAATAATAATAATAATTAGTCACTGTCCTCATTTGCTTCTTTGTAATTGCCACTCTGGAGCCACATAGCTGGTGGCCATAAAGATTCTTAGCTTTCTCCATAGATAATACCACCTTTTTGAAATCTAGGGGCAGTTTCTGAGCTATCTTCCAGGTCCCGCATTCCAGTGGAACAGTTGACTCGCCCAGACCAGAGGCCCGCATCAAGGAATTGACTCAACTGGTCTTGTGACCCCCACCCAAGAACCTGGTCAGCAAAGAAGAACAATTTCTACAACGTTATAGTTCTTCCCCGAACCCACCCACTTAGCAGACCCAATTGCCTACCCCAAACTCTCTTTAAAAACCCATCTCCCGAATTCTCGGGGAGGTAGATTTGAGAAATTTCTCCTGTCCCCCTGCTATGGCAAATTAAACTCTTTCTCTGCTGCAAACCCTGTTCTCTCAAGTGCATTGGCTTCTTCTTGGGTAGCAGGCAAATGAACCTGGTTGGGCGGCAGTAAAATCACTTGCACCTCAGCGACTGTGGATTGACAGCCATCCACTGTCAGTCAGTCAGCTACTACTGACTGAATAAGAGGCTTCTAAGTATTGGGTAATGTGATGGTCACTGGGCATTTAGTACTCAGTGGTGAACAGGACACCCAGGGTCTCTGTGGGCCCTGTCACTCACAGGAAGACAGAAGGAAATATTAGTAATTGTACCCAGTTTAGCCCATAAAACTTACTTTGATCCTGTTAATACTCATCTTCTCAAAGGCCTGCAAAAACACACCTGCAGCAGAACAACTGAATTAATTTCTTGACAACATTTAGCTAAGAGGGCACTGGGTCAGCAATCTATCCTGAAATCTATTTCTGAAGGACGGGGAGGGACAATATCACCTTGCGGGCCCCATGTTTTGCATAATTGGAAACAGAGACCATTCCCAGTAGGTCTTAAATCACCTGAGGACAGGGTCTGTATATACCTTACTCAAGGTACTACTGTCCTCTCAGGAGCTCAGCACAATACCTGGCATAGAAGAGGCCACCAGCAAATATGGATTGAATGGATAAATGGATGGATGGATGGATGGATGGATGAATACATGAATGAATGACTTATCTATTTGGGAATTTAAAATGAGCAGAGTAATTAGTGTCATGCATTGTAGTCATTTTCCAATTTGGATTTTATAGACATACTTGTTACCATCTTGTAATACAGTTGTTGTTTGTACCCCTGTAAACCTTAGCCCAGTGGGAGCAGCCTGGACTCCTCCGTCCTGGCTCAGTCCTTAACTGGCTGCACTGTGTCCCTGGGGTGAGTCCATAACCCTTGTTTCTTCCACTTGCAAAGGGGCATGATGATACCTGTTCTTTGTCCTTTCTTATAAGGAGTAAATTAGAAAACATACAGAACGAGTAGAAATTGGAAAGAGCTCCACATATACAAGGGATCATTATTATTACTTCTCCCAGTACCCACAGTCCCTGTACCTCTTCAAACCCTATTGAAAGTGAGAGTGGGCAGTATTGATGTTGATGCTTTAAAATTGCTGAGTCCTCAGTCTAATAACAGGTTAATTCCCACATATCTCACTGCCAGCACTTGAAAGATGCTCTTTCCTTCCAAGATGTAATCAACTACTGCAGGATTTTCCCTCCAAGACACCTGATTAGCCCCTTCCTTCCTCCAATCCCACTGCCACTGCCTTAGACCCCAGCCCTGAGACCTCATAATGGGATAATTCCAAAACCCTCTTAGTTGATCTTCTCACTCCCCAGAGCCTCTGCCCTTGCATCCCGTCTGCCCCCATTGCCAGACAGGCCTTCCTAAAATGATACTCCTCTCCCTCTGTCCCTTGTCCTGCAGTGGCTCCAGATGACCAGCCTGCTTTTCATCTCCCCAAGTCTAGAGGCCCTGTTCAACCACCCTTGCATCTCACGACTTCTCCAGTGCAGCCAAGCTCATGCACGCCTCCAGCATATCCACATTCACTGTCACCTCCATTCTTTTCCTGAGGCTGGTCCACCCACTTTAACTTCCCTCTCTCCTTCTCTCCAACTGTGCAAATACCACCCAGTTAAGGCCACCTGACATCCTGTTCTAACAACATCATTGCCACCATTTACTTGAAAGAGCACCAGGCTCTGTGTGAAGGGTTTTCGTATATTATGTCATTGAATCGTCTTCGTTACCCTATGAGGCAAGTCCTGTTATTATCCTATTTTATAGATGAGAAGACAGAAATTCAGAGAGATTAAGTAACCAGCCCAAGGTCCACTGCTATTAAGTGGTAAAGCCAGGATTCAAATGCAGGCAGAGCTCCTTCTTGCAAACATTACAGGAATCTGCCCCTATACTGCCCACGAAATCTTTCTTCATCATTCAAAGGGGGCCTTTCTCTGCGAAGCTGCAAGTCTTCAAAACAGAAAGGCTCTTCCTGCTGCATTTTTGTGAATGTCTTCAGCTCCCACTGCAATATGACCCTGAAGGCACTTTGAAGTAGTAGGCACTTTGAACTGTAGTCCTCAAGTTTACAAGGGGTATATTTGTGATAGAAAAGGAAATTAATGAACCAGAGAACAGAATCAGTACTAAGGAACATAGAGACGGGTATCTCGCTGACATTATGCATCTGTATCAATGGCAGCCTGAACTCATCCTGGGAAATCAGAAAAGCAGCAGAACTAAGTCAACCTGTGTGGGGTTCAGAGGCCAGTTCTGCCACTTATTAGTGGGGGTGACACTGGGCAAACTGCTTAACCTCTCTGAGCGTCAGTTTCCTCTCTGTAAAACAGAACAATAAATAGTTCCAATTGCACTCATCTCACAGAATGTTTTGCATGAAACAAATTAGAGGCTGCATGCAAATCGTGTGCATACAGCAGGCACATAGGAAATGCTCCATGCATGTGATTTCTTATAATCATTCCTTATAACTTCCCTTAGAACCATTGTTTTTGCTCCTCTAATGGTCCCTGTGTGTAGAGGCATTTTAAGTAAAAAATAACCATTGATAAGCCTGACTCTGATTCATAAAACAAACTCTAATCTAGGAGTCTGGTCCTCAGCCACCCCACTTAGACCCTGCAGGAAAGCTGCAGCTCAATGGGAGTTGAGCCTTCTTGTACCCAGCCTGCAGTGAACCTACGCTGTGCTCTGGTCTTGCCTCTCTCCCTAAGAACCTAAGAAGCATCACTAACCTATTCGCAGTTCCCAGGTCAAATGTGCTGTTCCATGTCTCCGTGTCTTCACAAGTGCTGTTCCTCCTGCCTGAAATGTTGTTCCCTGCCCCCAATAATGACGAAATACTGTTTTTGTATTTTCCAGCCACTTCCTCTCCTAGATCCCAAGACAGTACCTTAGTGCTTGAACCTAACATATATTCGTGTTATTGTATGCATTATACCTGTATTTTTATTTAAAAATGTTTCTTTTTTCTTCCACTTTCATTTCCTGAGATAGAGCAGGGACCTCTCTTAGGGGCCTGCCAGCTCTGCCCCCACCCAAGCATGGAAATAAAGGAAAAATCTTCAGTCCCTTCCAGAGAAATTCCAGGCACTTAGCTAGCCTTGAAAAGTACCTGAGCTACCTGGTAAGCAAGAAGATAATAACAATAGTCTCCCAAGCAAGCCAGTCACAAGGTGTTTTGCTTCCCTACAGAAACTAAAATATAGAAACCAAATGTAACAATATAAGTTATTCAGCTGATTTTCAGAAACTCCTGCCAGATAAGGGGAAACCGAGGACCGAACTCTGACTGCTGTTCTAGGTTATAAATTTCTTCCTGAGGGCCCTGGATAGATCCACACCCACAGGCCAAACCAATGTATAATCTCCATGTACAGGTTTATGATTTTGCCTGCAACTTCTGCTTTCCTGAGTATCCCTGCCTTTAAAAACCCTTGCTTGTGAGCCATGGGGGAGTTTGGGTCTTAAGCACTAGCTTCCCCTACCCCTTGCTTCGAACCCTGCAATAAACACCCTTTTCTCTCACTGCAAATCTCAGCATCAGTGTCTGGCTTCACTGTGCCGTGTGAGCAGACCCCAGTTCAGTTTGGTGACATTTTTAAAAAGCTTTTACATATAACTGACATGCAATAAACTGTACATATTTAAAGTGTTTAATTAGTTTGAACATATACACCCATAAAACCATCATCACAATCAAGATTGTGAACATATTCATCACCCTCAAAAGGACCTTCTTCAAGTCCTTTACTAATCAATTCCCCTCTCCTCTCTCCTGTCCTCCCCAGCCTCAGGCAACCACTGTTCATTCTGCTTTTTGTCTCTGTAGATTAGTTTGCATTTTAAAATAATTCTATATCAATAGGATCATATAGTATGTACTCTTTTTTTTATAGCTTCTTTCAGCATGATGATTTTGAGATGCATGCATGGTGTGGTGTATATCATTAACCCATTCCTTTTTACTGATGAGTCCTATTCCATTGTGTGGAGATAACACATTTCAGCTGTTTCCAGTTTTGGCTATTCCAAATAAAGCTGCTATGAACATTTGTGTACAAATCTTCATACAAGACTGAGCATAGTGGCTCACACCTGTAATCCTAGCACTCTGGGAGGCCGAGGCGAGCGGATCGCTCAAGGTCAGGAGTTCAAAACCAGCCTGAGCAAGATCGAGACCCTGTCTCTAAAAATAGAAAGAAATTAATTAGCCAACTAAAAATATATATAGAAAAAATTAGCCTGCCATGGTGGCACATGCCTGTAGTCCCAGCTACTTGGGAGGCTGAAGCAGGAGGATCGCTTGAGCCCAGGAGCTTGAGGTTGCTGTGAGCTGGGCTGATGCCACAGCACTCTAGCCTGGGCAACAGAGTAGACTCTGTCTCAAAAAAAAAAAAAAAAAATCTTCATACAGACACATGTTCTCATTTCTCTTGAGTGAATACCTAGAAGTGCAGTGTCTGGGTTATATGATTGGTATATGTTTCTTTTTTTCTTTTTTGAAACAAGAGTCTCACTCTTTTGCCCGGGCTAGAGTGCAGTGGCGTCAGCCTAGCTCACAGCAACCTCAAACTCCTGGGCTCAAACAATCCTCCTGCCTCAGTCTCCCGAGTAGCTAGGACTACAGGCACATTCCACGATGCCCAGCTAATTTTTCTATTTTTAGTAGAAACGGGGTCTCACTCTTGCTCAGGCTGACCTCGAACTCCTGAGCTCAAGCATTCCTCCTGCCTCGGCCTCCCAGAGTGCTAGGATTACAGGCGTGAGCCATCATGTATATGTTTAAATGTTTAGGAAATTGCTAAGCAATTCCCCTCCATGTTACATTCCTGCCAGCAAAGCATGAGACTGCCAGATGCTCTACATCCTTGTCAGCACTTGCTATGGTCGGCCTTTACGTCTTAGCCCTCCAGTGGCTATGCAGTGATATCTCCTTGGAGTTTTCATTTTGTTTTTCCCTAATGATTAATGGTGATTCCATGTATGTCTTTCCTTCCACTCTTTCTTGCTCACTCATCAAAGCTCAGCAATTTGGGAAGGCTTTCAGAAACTCCAAGATTGGGCTAAGCCTCTCCTCTGTGATCCCTCTGCCCAAGCTCCTGCTTTTCACCCACCTTTATTGAGCTTACCTTTTCATGTGTCTATCACCATAGCTGTAAAGACAATAATAATCAACATTTACCAAATACGTATCATGTGCTGGCCTCTGCGCTCAATGATTCTGTTCTGTATCTTAAGGAATTCTCACCGTAAATCCAAAGTAGACACTACTACTGTCCTATTTTACAGATGCAGAAACCAAAGCTCAATGGGTAAAATAATTCGTGCCAGGCCCACAGCCAGCACATGGCAGAGCCAGGCCTCAAAGTAAAGGTTCTCCAAAGTCTAAAGCCCACACTTGTAGGCAATACGCACCACTGTCCGCTCTTCAGTGGCGGGGCCACCACATGCTATTCCTACTTTGACCACCAGCCCCTCCCACACAGCCTCGCAGGCATTTCTTAATAAACATTGTCAGCTAAACTGAGCCGAGCCTTAATATTGCTGGCATCAGTAACATTTAGTGACATATATATATATACACACACACACACATATATATATATACATATATATATGTCATGTATATTCCAGCATAGGGATTAAAGGAATCACTATGCCCATTTTATAGATGAGGAAACTGAGGTTTAGAGAAGTTAGGCAAATTGCCCAAGACCACAGTTCTGGAAAGCAGCACAGGGAGAAACGGAACACAGCGGGACAGAGAACTTCTTAAGGGTGGGGTCTGGGCCCTCTCCATCTCTGTCCCTTTAAAGCTAGCACATAGCAGGCACTCGAGCCTATTCAACACGTGAACAGTGAAGCAGTGATGAATTGCATGGCAAGTATCCACTGCTTTCAAGTGGTGTTCTGAAAGGCTACACTAAAAGAACTTCTACCTGTGCTGGCTTCCAACCTGCAGGCTCATCCAGATGACGGTGATTCACAGGAATGAACCAGACAGACCCAGAGTCCCATGACACAAGAGCCTACAGACCCAGATTGCTTTAAGCCAAGAGGAAAGAAACAGGGCAGGGAAAGCCAGTGCCCAGACCTTGGCTTTTGATAGCTCCAGTTCCCTGCCCAGGGCTGGCAGCTCACCTGAGATGCCCTTCTGTCCTCTCTTCACCTTCTGAAACTTTGCTTAGCCTTCGGGCCCAATGCAAACACTCCTTCTCTTTGCTGTTGGCCTGGAATTTCCCAGTAAGAGCCAATCTCTTCTCGTTTCCCCCTTGTAATCTCACTTAGAGTGTGTTACATTCTACTGCTATAATAAGTTATGGTATTCTTTATAGCCATGTCTCCCACTCCCCAAATCTTAAGCTTTTTGAGAGTGGATACTGGGTCTTATTCCATCTCTAATCTCTGCAGCATCTAGCACTGACCCAAGAATAACAGACACTGGACAGGAACATGCGGAGTCAGGGAGGACTTAGAATCAGGCTCCAGGTCTGCCACCTACTAACGTGTTTCCCCAAAAATAAGACCTCCCCATAAAATAAGCCCTAGCAGGATTTCTAAGCATTTGCGCAATAGAAGCCTTACCCTGAAAATAAGACCTAGTGATGGGCGTGGCTGCGCAGCGTATGTGCACAACCCATGTGTTTTGTCGCGGAGCTGTAAAGACGATGAGCAGCCCTTCTCATTTGGCCCATGAGAGCTCTACTGCTCAACATGAGAGATTGGGGCCAATGGTTCTAAAGAAAATAGAGTCACAAGAAATTCAGGATGGAATTCGGGGTTTGGAGAGTTATGATGATGTTCCAGAAGACAACTTAACTATATTTGAATAAATGTAGACTGTTGTACCGGACTTAAAAAAAAGAATACATCCCCTGAAAATAAGCCCTAGGGTGTCTTCTTGAGGAAAGATAAATATAAGACCCGGTCTTATTTTCGGGGAAACACAGTAGCTTTATGACTTTCAACAGGTTTCTCTGCCTCCCTACACCTCAGTTTCCCCGTGTGTAAAACAGGAATAATAATTCTGCCTATTATTAGGCATAGGATTGTTATAAGGATTTAATAAGTTCAAGTTCATAGCTAAAACTCATTGAACTGCTATTATTATTAATAGGTGTTTAATAATAAATAAGAGACCAAGAATAAGCATGACTGATATTTTTCCTTTGGTTAACACACATAAGAAGAAAACTCTCTACCATTCTACCCAGCAAAAAAAAAGAAAAAGAAGAAAATTCTTGCAAGAATGAAACATAAAATTATGAACAAGCACAGAGAAATGTAAATAATTGGGTTTGTTCAGAGTACAGACAAGATCCCACCATATTCATAATCTTTACATCCCTGCTATTATGGGTCTACACTAATTTACACAGTCATTTACCTACCCAAGGAGAGTTCTCAACCAGCTGAATCACTTGGTTTTGCATCCCTATAAAGGAATGCCTGAGGCTGAGAAAAGAGGCTAATTCAGCTCACAGTTCTGCAGACTACATCGTGCCAGCATCTGCTCTGGCTCCAGGGAGCTTCCAGTCAAGGTGGAAGGTGAAGGGGGAGCAGGCATGTCACATGGCAAGAGGAGGGGGTGCCAGGCTCTCATGGGGAGGGCAACCAGCCATTCCGTGAGGGATCCGCCCCCATGACACAAACACCTCCCACTTGGCCCCATCTCCAACACTGGGGACCAAATTTCAACATGAGATTTGGAGGAGTCAAAACATCCCAACCGGCCGGGCGCGGTGGCTCAAGCCTGTAATCCTAGCTCTTTGGGAGGCCGAGGTGGGCGGATCGTTTGAGCTCAGGAGTTCGAGACCAGCCTGAGCAAGAGCGAGACCCCATCTCTACTATAAACAGAAAGAAATTAATTGGCCAACTAAAATATATATAGAAAAAATTAGCCGGGCATGGTGGCACATGCCTGTAGTCCCAGCTACTTGGGAGGCTGAGGCAGCAGGATTGCTTGAGCCCAGGAGTTTGAGGTTGCTGTGAGCTAGGCTGACGCCATGGCACTCACTCTAGCCTGGGCAATAAAGTGAAACTCTGTCTCAAAAAAAAAAACAAACAAACAAACAAAAAAAAAAAAAACATCCCAACCATATCGCCAGGTGCTCAGTTTCCCAGAAGACTGCCCACGTGGCCTTCACCCTTGTCACCTCTTTCACACTCAGGGAAATTCCCATCACTTATCCAAAACGGAACGGATTAGGAAAGAACCAAGGACTACATGGAATGCTGTTTACACTGATTCTCGTTTGCTCCTGTATGGCTTAGTCTCCATCCGGTAGCTAACGTGACCTTTTGAAAACAAAACCAGCTCATGTTAGTCGCTTGCTTAAAATTCTTCAGCAGTTTCTTCTGCAATGAGAATAAATTCCAGACTTTTTCTTAACCATGACCTACAAGGCCCTACCTAGTCTGGCTCGTCTCTGATTCATCTCCACTGTCTCCCTGACTCACTGGGTTCCAGCCACCCTGGCCTTCTGTCTCTTCCTCTAACGCACCAAGGGCTTTTACATTTACTGCCTGGATTCCTGCTATTTACACCGAAATGTCACCTCCTTAGAGGAGCATTTCCTGAACATCAGATGAAAAATATCCCTACCTTTTTAATTCTCATGTAACACTTACCAGGATCTGAACTGTCTTACTTGTCTGCTTAATGTATTATTGGACACCCTCACTCTCAACCTATGTCCTGATTTTCCCTAAATAGAAACTTCACGTGGGCAGGGACTTTGTCTTGCTCAACACTATAGCAAAAGGCATCTTGTCTTTGTGTCTCCCTCAGTTAATTACCGTTGGTTGAAAGCAGCCTATAAACCACTGCCTGGCAGTTATAAAGCACTCAATACCTATTTATTGAATGAATAAATGGGATTTGGGAAGCAGATGATGGTTGTTTTTCACTTTTCATTTTTCAGACGAATTTCAATTTTTTAAAAAGCAAACATACGATGTCTATATTAAAAAAAATAATGCTAAAACAAAATAACAAAATTAGCATGCTTAATCAAACAGGTGAAAATAATACAAAACCTCACCCAAGAATCTATTATATACAGTGCCAGCAATTCATATTATTTCAGTTTCCACACTGTTTATTAACCTGAAACATTGGGCAGTTTAATGACCTGCTTGCTAGTGAGTACACAACCTTGGACTTTTAAATAAGAATCATCTCTCCTGGGTTTATAGAAAGATTGCTGTTTGAGCTTTCCAGTTTATTCCAATCTCCTACTCACAGAGCATTTATTTCTACCTCTGTGGCTTTGTTGATGCTATTCCATGTCCTGGTATTCCCTCCCCCTTCTATCCCCTCCTCCCCTACTTCCTCTGTCCAAAATCTCGTCATCTTTTAGGGTACATTCAAATCTACCAAGAAATGACCACAACAACAGACAACTGTATTTTTTAAAAGCTCTGCGCTTTTTCAAAAGGCACCTTGTCTTTGTGTCTCCCTCAATTAATTACAGTCTATTGCAAGCAGTATTTTTATATATCTAACGACACTGAAATGTCACCATACATTTTCCAACTGAGGAAAACAAACCTCACTGCGAGCAGAAAAATGCCATCACCGGTGGATGCAAGCAATTGCTTGGAATCTTTCTCAAACAAGAAAATACTAGACGGTTTGTAAGGATGCAAAAGCCTTTCTCTACATGAGGAAGGCAGTATAGACACAGTCGTTATCCAGAATTTACAAAGAAACAGAAGCAATAAAAAGCTGTAACGGACAAGCTTGGAATAATCTCTTCAAATATTGCTGGGTGCCATTCTCTTTTGTCCTACTATGACAATCATTCTGCATTGATTGAGCGCTTACAGTATGCCAGGCACTGTGCTGAATTTGTTATATGCATGATCCCATTTAATCTTCCCAGAGTCCCAAGTGTTCATTACTACTATTATGCCCATTTCACAGATGAGGCAACCGACACACAGACAGGTTCGACAATTTTCCCAGGGTGACAAACCTACAAGCTTTTAGAGCTGGTTTGAACTCATTTCACCTGACTTCAAAACTCCCATTCTTTAATATTATTACTATTATAATAGCACATTACATGTCTTTTATCTAAAAACTATAGTTAAAACTAGAAATAGCCATTAACATAACCTTAACTAAAAACAACCAGTTCTGCAACTTTCTCCCTTTTTCAATTCTTTTAACTTTACACATACTCAGTGTTTAACATAAAATCTTTAAATATGTGTGGAAATGAAAGAAAGCATGCCTTCTTTTTAAGGAGCATTTCATGCATTCCAACGTTGCCTTGGCAAATGTTATGCCATAGAAACAATAGTAGTAATTTTCACACTTCATTAATAAATAAATGGACGCCCCAGACATTGTGGAATGGATCCACAGATACTCCGAGAGTTGAGAGAGTGTTCCAAGAAAGCTTTGATCAAAAAATGCCTGGTTGCAGACAACAGTCTAGAGATCAGAACTTGCCAGATGCAAGATTCAAAAGCAGGATCAGTGCTTTAAGAAGATTTCAAGTTTGAATAGGTAAAAAGAGAAGGGAAAAAAACAGATTTGTGGAATCCATGCAAAAGCAGATAGAAACCATGGTCTTGCACTTGGCTAGAATGCAAGACTTTGATGGTGTGGAACAGAGAGGATGAGAAAGCCTTTCTGCCAAACTTTGAACAGTGTGCACCCTAGAACTCACAAGTACAAACATTTCAGGAGCTAGACTGTTATATAGTGGGTCCTTACTGCAATTTCCCTATAGGTTTGAATTTTCCTAATAAAATGGCAAGAAAATAAAAAGATGGAAGAGAGTTATTAGGGAACTGACCAACACTGTAGGTTTGTTTAGTCCAGGGTGTTGCTTTATGCAATTCCTTGCAGAGGATAAAAGCAGGTTCCCTTTGTACATGTTGTAGCAATAACATAGTAGAAGCAACTGATATGTACTGGGCTGTACATACGCTGTCTTATTTGATATTCACAATAAAGCTATACAGCAGGTACCACCATCATCTTCATTTTCAGAAAACAGAGGCAGAATAAGGATTAGAAATGTTCTGAAAGTCACATAGCCAGCAAGGGACTGAGCGAGGATTCAAACCGGTGCTTCTTTGAACAGCTTCTACTATGCATGGACCCAGCATTGGTCCGCTGTGAGCTCCAGAGACCAACAGGGCTGCCATATATTTATAAAATCAGTGAACCGTGTTCTGGGAGTCTTTGAACAGACTTAGGAAGGTTCCTGAAACCATGAAAGCAAAAAACCTTTTCAATAAAACCAGGGGCTCTGGGGACCAACAAATCTGGGTTCAAATCCCAGCTCTCCCACTTATCAGATCATCTAACAAGCCCTAGGGTTTTTTTATTATTATTTCAGAATATCATGGGGGTACAAGGCCCTAGGTTTTTGATCTGTGCAAAGGCAGTCGTAATACTCACCTCAGGAGGTGATTTTGGGGATTAGATGAGGTGATGCATGTGAAGTTCTTAGCACATGGTAATCTAGCAAATAAAAGGCAGCAAATTGTTGATATTATTTGGAGCTTGTAAGAAACGGAGACTCTGAGCCCAGATGTTACGCCAAAGGGTTTGGAAAGGATGACATAGAAGGTAGGACCAAGGTTTAAAAAAAAAAAAAGGGAGAAAGAAAAAACAAAAGAAGGAAAAAGGTTGGGAGCCCTATAGTATCCATCATAGCAGGTGAGGAACTAAGACATTTGGTTGCGATTTCAACTTGAACCCATCAGAATCAGAACACACCTGAGCCATTCTAGGAAGATTGTCTCAATTCATAATTACAAGTATAGAGAAGGCACACACATGCGGGCACACACACAGTTTTCTACCAGGTGAAGACGGGAAAAAAGCACATTCACAATACTTTAGCCCAACACAGCTTAGAGATCGGTGCTGGGGAAGAGAGCTAAGTAAGCACAGTGACCCAGAGCCAAGCAGAAAGCTGCAGGGTCCCCGAGAAGGGCGAGAGGGCCTTTCCCAGTCTAGCAGAAGGCACACGCTAGGGCAAGCGATGCAGGGTCACTGGGAAGCCCCCTGGGTTTGCAGGGACAGCTAGTGACCCTGAAGCCACCCCCCACCCCATGCTGCCTCTACACTTCGAGGGCAGGAGTTTCAACTATTCCGTCCTAATAATTAAAAACGAAAACGCTTCGTTTGTTTGGAAATGTCGTTAACGCCAAAACACCACGGAGAGAACCAGTAAATACAGCCAGGCTGTTTCGGAACCGCCTTCTAGGACCGTCCCCACACCGAAGACTCGAATTGAGTCGAGGGAGAAAGGAGAAGGATGTGCTCACGGTTCATCTTCCCCAAATCCTCCCCCGCGCCGCCCGCCGGGACCCAGAGAAGGCGGGGGAGGAAAGCTGGGGGTTTCAGGTGCGCCCCGAACCTCGCGCTGGGGGGCAGCAAGAGGCACCCCAGCGGACACTCCCCCCTCTCCAGGGACCCGGGCGCGTTCCAGGACGGACCTGCGGCCCCAGCGACCTGGCGCATCCCGGGGGGGGGGGGTAAGCATCCTCCTCCCTCGGCTGCGGGAAAAGCCCTGCTTCCCAGGCGCAGCTGCGAGCTGACGGAGCCGGGACTCCCGAGTGCAGCCCAGGCTCCCGGCTCAGCAGCCCGGCCGTTCCCGAGCCTCGCCGGGAAGCCCGGCCCGGAGGGTGCCCCCTTTGTTCGCCGGGAGAGCGCGCCGCCGCGCCGCGCCGCGCCGCGCCTTCCCCGGCGCCGAGAGCCCCGCCGCGGGGGCGCCTCCCCGCGTCCGCCCCGTGCGCTCCCCGCGCGCCCGCGACCACCGGCCGCAGCGCGCCGGTCCCCGACGGTCCCCCGCCCGCCGCCGGCGTACTCACTTCTCCCCAGTCCCTCCGCTTTCCACGCCGTCTCCTCCACAGCCCCATAGCGCCTCAGCGGCTTCTCGGCTTCCAGGTGTGTGGACAAGGATTGCTTTAACTCCATCGCCGGTCCCCGCGGGCAGGTCGACGGGGCTCCCTTTACTCCATCCCCGCCGCCGGCTGCAGGCAGGGAGGCGGCTCCAGCCAGCGGCGCTTCAAGGGGCCGGGCGCTCGTGACGCGGCTCCATCTCCGCCGCCGCCGGCGCCCGGGAGCGCAGGCTGGTTCAGCCGGGAGGGGGGGGACGCGGGGCGCGTGCGCAGTGCGGGCCTGGGGGGACGGCTAGGGGGCTGGGTAGCCAGAAAGAGGGGCAGGTGATAACTCTGAGAGAACAACAGTCATAACACTAAAATAAAACCAACCTAAAGGAAGTAAGAACAAGGCCCCTGCCCAGTCTGGAGCCGGTGGCGATGCTTTGCGTGGGGCTGGTACTAGGGGTGGCTTGTGGTCTGTCAGCGGGTTGCCAGCCTTCGAGTGGCATTGGCGAGCCCATCTCTATCTGTGGGCGATGGATCCATCTTCTTGGGGACTATGCAGATCTGCAGATTCTGTGCTAGGCTGAGTGTGTTTCTGTGACCATCTCTGTACCTGTGTGTATAATTTGAAACGCGACAGTGGATTCCTGTGTCAGTTCTGTATGAGTTTGCATGGACTTAGAGGGAGAGATGAAAATATTTTGGAAAAAGGTATAACAAAACTGTTTGGAACATGGGTCTTTACTTTCCCAAAACCCAGAGGTTTTTCTTACTAACAGAGCATAGCAGGTTAAAAGGATAGAGTAAAATCAGTAGCTAGATTGATAAAAATTAGTATTATCTCTTGAATGACAACTAGGTGCAAAACACTTCCCAATAGCTCTGTGAAATACGATTTCATTAGCCTTGATTTACAGAGGATGAATCTGGGGTGCAGATTAATTAAGTTATTTGCTCTAATTCCCACATTTACTAAGTGGCCTGGCCAGCACTTGAATCCAGGCAATTTGAATCAACATTTAGCCTCTTTATTATACTGACTTTCTAGACTGCACAGTTAAGGTGCTTCCTATCAGGCAGGGGGAAAAAAGGCTCTATAGAACATGGGTGGTTTCTTTGTTGTTGTTGTTGTTTTGAAATGTCATCTTGTGTGCCCATAGTCCTAGCTACTCTGGAGGCTGAGGCAGAAGGATCACTTGAGCCCAGGAGTTGGAAGCTGCAGTGAGCTGTGGTCACATCTCTGCACTCCAGCCAGGGTGACAAGACCCCTTCTCAAAAAAAGAAAGAGGCTGGGCGTGGTGGCTCACCCCTGTAATCCTAGCTCTCTGGGAGGCCGAGGCGGGTGGATTGCTCGATGTCAGGAGTTCAAAACCAGCCTGAGCAAGAGCGAGACCCCATCTCTACTATAAATAGAAAGAAATTAATTGGCCAACTATTATATATAGAAAAAATTAGCCGGGCATGGTGGCGCATGCCTGTAGTCCCAGCTACTCGAGAGGCTGAGGCAGAAGGATTGCTTGAGCCCAGGAGTTTGAGGTTGCTGTTAGCTAGGCTGACGCCATGGCACTCACTGTAGCCTGGGCAACAAAGCCAGACTCTGTCTCAAAAAAAAAAAAAAAAAAAAGAAAGAAATAGAAAACCAAGAAACAATAGAGAGGATCAACAAAACCAAAAGCTGATTCCTTGGGGGAAAAAGTAAGAAGGCAAGCCTCTCAAGATTCATCAAAATCACTCATGAGGAGTGATATTATGAATGAAAAGGAAGACATACTACAATACAATAAGATTTTAAAAATTTAGTTGCAATGGATAATTTTCTCTTAAAAACTATCAAAATGTATTTAAAAATAAAAAAAGCAAGTCAATAACTATTACAAAACTTTAATTTTTTTTTTTTTTTTTGAGACAGAGTCTCACTTCGTTGCCCAGGCTAGAGTGAGTGCCATGGGTCAGCCTAGCTCACAGCAGCCTCAAACTCCTGGGCTCAAGCAATCCCGCTACCTCAGCCTCCCAAGTAGCTGGGACTACAGGCATGCGCCACCATGCCCTGCTAATTTTTTCTATATATATTAGTTGGCCAATTAATTTCTTTCTATTTATAGTAGAGATGGGGGTCTCGCTCTTGCTCAGGCTGGTTTTGAACTCCTGACCTCTAGCAATCCACCCGCCTCAGCCTCCCAGAGTGCTAGGATTACAGGCGTGAGCCACCGCGCCACAAAACTTTAATTTTTTTTTTTTTTTTTGAGACAGAGTNTTTGAGACAGAGTCTCGCTTTGTTGCCCAGGCTAGAGTGAGTGCCGTGGCGTCAGCCTAGCTCACAGCAACCTCAAACTCCTGAGCTCGAGCAATCCTGCTGCCTCAGCCTCCCGAGTAGCTGGGACTACAGGCATGCGCCACCATGCCCGGCTAATTTTTTTTTTTATATATATATATTAGTTGGCCAATTAATTTCTTTCTATTTTTATAGTAGAGATGGGGTCTCGCTCAGGCTGGTTTTGAACTCCTGACCTTGAGCAATCCGCCCGCCTCGGCCTCCCAGCGTGCTAGGATTACAGGCGTGAGCCACCGCGCCCGGCCACAAAACTTTAATTTTTAATAGAGAATTTTGTTTCCCTCCCAGTCCCACAAAGGCAACAGGCCCAGAGAGTTTTATAGGTGAATTTTACCAAATAATCCTTATTTTATAAACATGGTTTTAGAGCTCATTTCATAAGGATTGTATGACCTTGATACCAAAACTAGATACAAATTATACAATAAAAAAATTTTAGAATGATCTCACCTATGAACACAAGTGGAAAAATTCTAAATAAAAATACATCATGAACAAATAGAGTATATTTCCAAAATGGAATGTTGCCCAATATTAGAAAATTCACTGATATAGTATACCAAATTAGCAGATTAAAGGAGAAAACTACTTGGATATCTCAATGAATACAGAAAAAACATTTGAAAAAAAAATTAGCAGTCATACCTATATTGTTTTTCTTAGCAAACTAAGAGTAGAGGGATATTTTCTTAACCTTCTAGACAGTAACTATCAAAAATATACAGCAAATATCACATTTACAGTTGAACTTCTAGTGGCATCTTCAGTGAAGTCAAGAACAAAACAAGGATGCCTACGATCTCTACTTCTGGGATGTCCTAGCCTAGTTATTTAATAGATAAGAAAAATTAATGAAGTATAAAAATTGAAACAGAAGAAACAAAACTTTATTTTCAGACGATACAATCTCCTGCATAAAAATGCAAGCAAGTCCACAGCTGACCTATTAAAATGAATAAGACCAAGATTTTGGAAACAAGATAAAACATACAAGAATTGTAGCATTTCTATATGACATAAATCAAATTTAAAATATGATCATAATAGCCCCAAAAAAACTTTGAGAAGAAAATTATTACTTTGTGTCACCTAAGACAATGAATTAATTAGTTAACTAGTTTTGCATTTCATTATTAAGCAACATAAAAAAAAGAACTGAAAAAAATGAATCTGCCATGTTCAAGGGTAAAAAGACTCAGTATCATAAAGGTGAAAATTCTCTTCCATGACAGTCCACTTTAAATCTCAGTAGGGAAGAGGATTATAAAATAAACATCGACAAACTGGTTCAAAAATTACATGGAAGAACAAAGGGCCAGGAGTAAGCAAGACAGTATTGAGGAAAATTAACAAGGTAGCAAGAACCTAACTACCAGATATCAAAACCTATTGTAAAGCCTTAAGACATCAGAAGAAAATTGAGACCCCCAAAATAGACCGAAACATATTTGCAAATTTGAGCTGTGACAGAGAAAGTATTACAAATCAGCACAGAAAGAATGGACTACTCAATAAATGGTGCTGAGATATTCGCCTAACTATATGGAAAACTAAAATAAACATTTCACCTTTATACTTCCTTTTTTGTATTTGTTTGTGTGTTTGTTTTTGAGATGGGGTCTCCAGCCCAGGCTGGCTTCCAACTCCTAGGCTCCAGAGATCCTTCGCACCTCAGCCTCCCAAATAGCTGGAATTATAGGCCCTACAATGTGATCTGGGTCATGTTAATTATCTCATGGAATGATAATGTAGGAATTCAATGAAAAATACTGTGATTCAAATTTGATGTGTTCACATATATATACCCCATATATATACCCCTATGCACACATATTCACGTAAACACTGAAATGACATATACCAAAATGTTGATAGCGACTGCCTATGGATATCATAATAATAAATGTTTTGTTTGTATTCTCCAGTGGTCCTACGAGGTATATGTATTATTTTTATCATCAGAAAAAAGTCAGCAATGTTTTTAATGCATGGAAAATACAATGAAGATGAATAGATGCACAAAAATATTAACAGTGTTTGTTTCTAGAGTGGAGATTTGGGGGAGATATTTTCCTTTTTAATTTTCTGAATTTTTCAACCATCTATCCTGAGCTCATGTTGTCTTGTGATTTATAAAGCAATAAATTCAGTTTCTAAAAATGTGTAATACACTTCTGTAATCCTAGAGGACAAAACTATCTCTGCCACCACAGTGCCCGGAACCCTGTCCGTTTGCATTACTTTAGGGTGATAATGCTTCAAGTTCAATAACGGGCTGAAGTAACCATCTGCATGGAATTGTTAAATGGTTCCCCAGCCCTGGCTCCTTGTCCTGGCTTGGTGCCTCAGCTCTGCTGGGAATGCCAAAAATTTGCAGGGATGCTGGGTGATTACAAAGAGCCAGGACAGCAGGGACCAGTGCAAGAACTGTCATTTTGGTTGATTGAAGGGGAAAATAATGCAATATCATCTTGGTAATTTGATGCTTTATCCAGTCTGTTGACATTTCCAAACGTACCTGATGCTGAGCTCATCAGAATCACATGGTGTTCAAAAATATGGGCTTTGAAATTCAGACGATCTGAGTTTGAGCCCTGACTCTGCCACCTGCCAGCTGTGTGACCTTGTGTGATGTGTTGCTTAATCTCTCTAAGCTTCATTCTTTTTGTCTTTAAGATTCTAATGGCACCACCTATCCCAGAGGACTGTTGTGATGATTAAATGAGATAATACATGACTATAAATAGGAGGGCCTCAGTACAAGTTAATATCATCATCCTCATCGGGTCAAAGCACTATGCTATTATT
>VSMD01121812.1:0-44841 GCA_008750895.1 Mirza zaza
GAGACCAGCCTGAGCAAGAGCGAGACCCCATCTCTACTATAAATAGAAAGAAATTAATTGGCCAACTAAAATATATATAGAAAAAATTAGCCGGGCATGGTGGCGCATGCCTGTAGTCCCAGCTACTTGGGAGGCTGAGGCAGCAGGATTGCTTGAGCCCAGGAGTTTGAGGTTGCTGTGAGCTAGGCTGATGCCACGGCACTCACTCTAGCCTGGGCAATAAAGTGAAACTCTGTCTCAAAAAAAAAAAAAAAAAAAAAGAATAAAAAAAAATAGAAAAAACTACAACAAATTAAAACATCTCATTGGCTATTTCTCACAATTCATGAATCGGGGCAGCCTCCATTGCATGAAATAGAACCAGAGCTCCTGCTGGGAATGGCAGAGCAGTGGGTTTTGCATGGTGGGAACAGGAAACAGAACAAGAGGAAAAAAGCTGACTGAATAATGTGAGATTATTTTAAGTTACTTTCTTTGCAAGGGTTAAAGGAGAGGCTCCTTCCTTATTAGGGACTGGAATCTCCTGTGTTCAGGAAAACCTGGTTTGTTTGGGGATCCACCTGCTTTCAATATTTGTGTATAGGCTTTTTTGTATGAGCATAACTTTCCATTTTTCTAAGACAAGTACTGAAGAATCCAAATAGTGGGTCATACAGTGATTGCATCTTTAGTTTTATGAGAGACAAACTATTTTCCAGAGTGGCCATTCTATTTCACATTTACACCAGCAATGGATGAGAGATCCAGTTTCTCTACATCCTTGCCAACACTTGGTATTATCATTATTTTTAATTTTAGCCATGCTGGTAGGTATACAGTAATAACTTTCTGTGATTGTAATTTGCATTTCCCTAATGGTCCATGAAGTTCAACCTCTTTCATGTGCTTACATTCCATATTTATATCTCTTCAGTGAAATGTCTGTTCATGTTTTTTGCTCATTTTCTAGCTGGACTGTTTTTTTACTTTTGAGTTTTGAAAGTTCTTTACATACTTTGGATACTAGTCTTCTGTTACATATGTGGTTTGCATATAGTATTCTCACAATCTGTACTTTGTCTTTTCACACTTTGTTCCTGAGCTTTTGCAGAGCAAAAGTGGTTCATTTTGATGGCTTCCAATGTGGCTTTTTTCCTTTCATGGCTTTTGCTTTTGGTGTCAAGTCGAAAAATTCTTTGCCTAACCCTAGATTCCAAAGATCTTTTCCTACATTTTTATCCTAAAGGTATTACAGTTTTACAGTTTACATTTAACTCTGTAAGCCACTCTGAGTTTATTTTTGTATCAGGTGTGAAGTTAGGTCAAAAAGAATTTTTTTTTTTTTTTGTAGTTGTTCAATGGCTCCAGCACCATTTGTTTAGAAGACTTTTTCAGTCATTTTTGCACCTCTGTCTAATATCAGCGGGACCTATTTGTGGGGCCTATGTCTGGCACTTCTGTTCTATTCCATAGATCTTTGTGTCTCTCCTTCCATGAATATCACACTGCCATGTTCCTGTAGCTGTGTCATAACCTTCATCAAAGCTAGAATGATTATTTTGACTATTTTCTTCTTTAAGATTATTTTAGCTATTTGAGAGCTTGTGCTTTTCCTTATCTGTTTTACAATTGGTTCTATTTTATAGATTCCTGTATTGTGGTGATATTCTCTATCATAGCATATAATTTCTTGACCCTATCAATCAAAATTATTATATTTTTGAGTCTGTGTCGGATATAGTAAATACAAAGGTCTTCTTTGACTCTGTTTCTGTTGTCTGTATGTTTTTTGGTCCTGATTCTTGGTTAAATTAAGGCTTTACTGAATTTTGGACATCCTGCATGCAGTTTTAGTGGCTTTGAATAACGTCATTGTCCTCCAGAGAGGGTTCAGACTCGCCTTCTGGTATCTAAACAGCACAGGAGCAGGCCACTTTAGTACAGTAGAAGACTGAGTGATCCAAGTTTGGGTACTCATTTTTGTTTGGCTCCATCTACCCCTGGACGACCCCCACTTTAGAGTTTACTTCTCTTGAGTTCAGAGGAGATTCTGGGTTGTTTGCTCAGGGCCCCACCATGGAAGGTCCTGAATTTTAACTTTTTTCTTCTTAGCACTGTAAGATTGTCTGTGGCAGGCAGATTTTTAAGAAGGCCCTCAAGACTGCCACTAGCTGGTGCCTTTGCCAGATACAATCTCTTCCCCTTTAGTGTGGAAAAAACCATGTTTGAGTATAACATGGTATAGATGTATAGAATTATTTTTCTTACACTTTTTAAATGTAACTATTTACTACCATCAAATCACTGATTAGTACTGATTTTGATGTAATCCAAAAAGTTTTGGTATGTTATGCCTCTATTTTAATTTATAGTTCTCATATTTGAAGCTGAGCATCTTTCATATTAATATGGGCCATTTGCATTTCTTAGGTAATTCCTTTGTTGATATCTTTTGCTTGATTTTAAAAAGTTAGTCTTTGAATTCTTCTCTAAATATAGGCATTCTCTATATATTAGAGGTGTAATGTTTTTGAGATCCTTTCACATGCACATTTTCTTCATTTTCATTGCTCAGTAGCTTTGGACAGGACACAACTTGTTTATTTGCTAACTGATGGAGATCCGGTTTCTTCCCAACTTTGGGCTATTGTGAACAATACTGAATATAAATAATTTATTTCTCTTTGTGTGTGGTTAAGTATGCATACGTATATTTTCATTTCTCTTGGATAAGTATCTAGAAATAGAACTGCTGGAGGGATAAATGCATGTTTGACTATATGAAGTGCTGCCATACTATTTCCAAATTGGCTACAACATTGTACATTTTCATCCACAATGTACTGGGTCTCTTATAAATTTTGAAAGAATAACACAAAAATACTTTTAAATTCTATATATTGATTTCTCATACATTATATATGCCTTTGTACCTACAGTATATAACAATCTACATGTGTGTGTTTGTGTGTGTGTATATCTCCTGCATAAACCAAGCTATTTTGGATCCGCAACCTGTTTTAAGAGTGCAAAAGGGACCACAAGACCCAATTGCTGAGAACTGCTGTTTTGGAGGAACATTTAGAAATGTGACTGATTTCCAGCAGCCACAAGAGGGCGCCCGTGATCAGTTTTATATTTCAAGAGAAACTGCTCGTGCTCTGTCATTAAGGGAAAAGTGGATGGTGAACTTACCAGAAGTAAGAGATCCAATTTCCTGACAAAGGCGACAGCCAGAAACGTTATACAAGCTGATGTCCCCGCCTCTGCACGGGAGGAGACAGGTCCCACACCAGACCCCCCTGTGGTCTATTCCCAAGGAAGCAAACCTGGCTCTAATGGAGATCCGTTTCCAGGGAAGACAGGGCGCTAGAGAAGCTCACCCACACCTGGGATGCCCTATAACATGGCAAGTGTCTGATTTTTCAACAAAGAAACGTCATGCCAAAACACACCACGCAATGCAAAAACCCCAACAGCTAACAAGGAAGTAAACAAAGAAAAATGAGGAAAAAGAACTCCGTAAGTGAAAGGACACTTCAGGAACATGTCACCCAACATAAGTGTGTGGGTCTTGTTTGGAAAAGGGCTTGAGCAAATGAAGTGCCAAGAGTCACTTATGAGATCATTCAGAAACTGTAAATCCTTACTAATTATTATATGAAACTAAGAGATTCAGGACAATTTGTTAGCTGTGACGATGTTATCATTGTTACATTAAAGTATTCAAGAAGTACTTTTCTGGAAGAGAAATATCTTGAATTATTATAAGCAAAATGATACACTCTCTGGGATTTGCTTTAAAATTTTTAAGAATAAATAGGATTTCAATTGGGATTAGATTAAAACAGACAGGTCAGATGTTGAACACCTCTGGGGCCGGGATAGAGGGTATACCGAGGTTCATTTTTCTATTCCCTTTACTTTTGTTAGGCTTAACCATTTCCAGAACAACAGGAATATTGGCAACCCTGTGCTATTCACCTGGAGACCTCCCGAAGCCTGGATAGGATCGTGTCTGCCATAGGAGCCACTGGGAAGACGCGGCCGAGGCCCTGCGCACCTGAGTGGGCGCCGGGGAAGACACGCGCCAGGTGCCCGGAGGGCGACGCCTGGACCCCAGGGGAGAGTCTTCCGGTCAATCTGTCAGAAGTCGTTAATATTTTTCAAAGTCATATCAAATGCTAACTAGGAGTGCGAGTTTTACAAAGGTAAAAGGAATACTTTTATCCATTTTTCACATGTTCAAGGTGAGCAGTGCACAGGTATGCACCCCGACTGCATCTCACCCCCCAGGGCCAGCCAAGATGCCTGATGTTGGTGAGTGACCCTAGTCCTGAGCCCTGCACCCAGACCCACTGTGCAACCCCAATGGTGCTGGACCACAGGGGACCCGAGCTGCAGCCCCTCCTGGGACATTTCAGGCCTAGGGCTGTTTACATCCCATTTCCCCTCCCTCTACGTCCCCCATCTATGTCAGGCTATTCCTGCCACTTGCCCTCTGGTAGAAGGAAGGAGCCTGAGCAAACCGCTGAAGACGCCTTGTGCTCATGGCCTGGCGACATGCAAAGGCCTGTGGGCAAGCTGCCCCGTCGAGGTGCGTCATGATTGGTTCACCGCCCTGGGGACGCTCATTCTTCGCAGAAGGACTTCCTGGGCTGCCCAGGCCCCTGTGCATCCCTGCAGGGCGGTCGGGTTGAGGGGTGGGACCTGCGTCCCACGTGGACAGGTTGAATTTCTCTAGAGCAATTACTTTGTTGTTACCTTACGGACACTGAATCGTGTAACTCAGTATTTCCCCATGTTGCATTTTCAGATGCACTGGGGACACAAGGGCACGTTAGACAGGACTGGCACGGAAAATGTTCATTATTGCAGTTTGTGCAAACAAATGAAAATTGTAACACAGCAGCAACAACAAAAAAGGCTTAGCAGCCTCATGACAAAACCCCGCTGTCCCAGGGCTAAGACTCAATCGAGAGAGATTTTCATAGTCCGGAATTTTATATTAAGTTGGTGTTTTTCAACTTCGTGTCCTCTGATTGTTCTGAGGGTCTTTCAGCATTTGTTCCCCTAAAATGAACTTTGCATAGTGAGAGAAACAAGGTAGTTCGGATCCCCCTAGTGGCTGCTGGGAAACAGACACATTCCCTTTCTAAACTTTCCTCTAAAACAGCAGTTGGGTATCATTACTCTGCACTCTTAAAAAATGTTCAGGATCCAAAAGAGCTTTGGTTTATGTATGAAATATAAAAAATATATTTGCATATACAGAAAAAGATACATACTGTCTTGTAAATCAAAGTTTATACTCAGGATATATTTATATTATTTTTAATGTTAATAAGAGTCCTATTACTTTGCTGATGAGAATGCAAAATGCTGCAGCCACTTTGGAAACTGTATGGCAGCACTTTACATAAAGAAAAAGACATTGATCACAGACCTGGTAATGCTACTCCTAGGTATTTACCCAAGGGATATGAAGACATATATATACACACAATAAATACGCATATTATTTATGCACTGCATTATTAATAACAGTCCCCAATTGGAAGCAATTAATATAAGTTAGGAAATAAATAAATTGCGGCATGTCCAAATCTACTCTGCTATAGAAACGAACAAAATGTTAACACATACAACATGGATAGATCTGAAAATCATTATATCCTTAATGTATAGAGAATAAATTAAAGTTGAGAAGAACTCAAGAAAAAAATAACATTTTAAAAGCAAGCACAGCATATGAGACAATGCACAGAAAAAGGAAATATAAATGGCCTTTCATCATATGAAAAGTTGCTCAACTTCCTTTATAATGAGAAATTAAAACTGTCTCTTATGTGAAAATATCTAATAGTTCGTACACTTCGTTGGTAATTCTGTGCAGAAACAGGCTTATATATTGCTGGTAAGAATGCAAACCCCCAATAGATTAGAACTTGGCAATATATTGGAAAATTCCATAAGCATTTGATCTTACTACTGTGACTGTCCTCAAAAAAAAAAAATAAGAATCATACAAAAGAAAAATATGAATAGATTCCCTAGACTGTTATATCATGAAAATATAAAAGGGAAGACAAACCAAAATCTAATAAACAGTGCCTATGGCAGAGTGATGGAATAGGATGGAGTAGAAGGAGATGATAGAAGCTTATCTGAATGCAATTTTTATATAATTTTGATTTGGGGACCATGTACACATTTTTGTATAATTAAAAAACAAGATTAAATTTTAAAGCTACAAAAGCAATTCTTAAAATTTGAAAAAAAAACAAATGAGTTTAAAATTCTATTTGACTGTTAGCATCACCATACAGACAAAATCATTGCTTCAATAGACTTAAAACACAGTTTTGGTTACATATTCTCAATAGGATGTGTTTTAAAGACAAAATCACCTACAAATTGAAAACTGCATTATTATTGGCATTGTTCATTTGAATCTATTATAGATATATCATGGGATAAAGGAAACAATACTGTGAATGTTGTGAGGAGCCAAGATATTCAGCTTCAAAGAATTAAAAAATGTTAAAAGAAATTAACACCCTAAATATTAAATCGGAAATTGACAATATCAATATGTACACACAATATTTCTTTTAAAACAATGTCTATCTCTGTCTACTAAAAACTTTTAGAAATATACAACTTAGTGGTATTTAAAACACAAGCACATGCCTAGCACCCATATTGTACTCTCTAAACACTGTTCTTCATCTTCTTATTCTGAAAAACTGATAAAAACCAAGAATAAAACACTGATCTGGACTTTTTTGTATGAACTGCTTCTCAGAGTAACTAAATAGGCAGTGAGAGAAAGCCCTCCATAGACAGAAATACCAGCTAAAAAATGCAGACGTAGAGACAGGTTTTTAAATTTCCCTTTTGATCCCTCATGACGTAATGCACCCAGGGAAGAGGCGTCAGTGGATGCTCAGCCCAGGAAGGGAAATGTCGGTGGGAACCATTCTCCGGGCTCCACCAGGCTGACGGTGAGTGAACAAGCCCCACAAGTTCAGCATCGCAGAAAGTGACATCACGAAGCCGACGCCCACGTGCAATGCCCACCTAGGAGAGACGCCTTGTAAAGTGAAGCTGAACCTAAGGAACTTCGGATCTAGATGTCTGACAGAGGAAAAGTTTAAGTTACAGCTCAAGGAAGCAACTCCCTGAACGTGAGTCATCCCAACCACTAGGTGGCAGCTGTGTGCTGGGCGTGGAGAGGGGTCGGTGCGACGGTTTTACGACAGCGGGGACATGGGAACACGGCAATGGAGGCGGAAAGGAAACGCAAACGTCACCAGATGAACAGGAAGAAGCTGAACTTTCTCAAAATGCTAGAGAAACGGATTAGAATGAACTGATATAGCGTTTCTCTTTAGTCTGTTTGTTTCATATTCGTTCTCAGCTGATCAGACTGTGGGAAATTCTTACACGCTGCTGTCGAGAAAGAAAAACAGTGCAGCTCTAGGCAGAATAATTAGGCTTTGCTTTTAGAGAAAACATGGTACTTTAATTTATCCCTTAACACAGCAATCCTACTTCTAATAGCCTAATCTTCAGATTCGTGGGCAAAAATACAAAACGGTATATGATTTAAGCAAATCATTGCGGGCTTTTTTGTTGGGTGGGTTGGTTTTTTGTTTGTTTGTTTGTTTGTTTCCTGTATTTGTAAATAATTCAAGCGCCCACCAACAGGGGACTGGTTGAATGTGCTGTGGCACTTCCACACAATGGAGTATCATTCAGCAGAAAAAGGAATGAGAAGTATTTTTATGTGGTGCTATGGAGTGATCTCAGTGTTATTAATAAATGCAAAGTGGAGGCAAGTAAATTTGTCTAAGAACAGGTGACATAAATGTGTGTATATTGCTTTGGACTGAATGTCGGTTTCCCCCTGAAATTTGTATGTTGAAACCTAATTTCCAATGTGATAGTATTTGAGGTGGGGCATCTGGGAGATGATTAGGTCATATGGGTGGAGCCCTCAGGAATGGGACTAGTGCCCTTATACAAGAGGTCCCAGTGAGCTCACTTCCCCCTCCAACACGTGAGCAGACAGCCATCTAGGAACCAGGAAGGGGGCCCTAAACAGACACGGATTCTGCAGGCACCTTGATATTGGACTTCCCATCCTTCACAACTGTGAGAAACAAACTTCTATTGTTTATAAGCCAACTAGTCTACAGTATTCTGTTATAGCAGACTGAAAACAACAAGACAGATACACATTTGCTTATATTTTAAAAAGGCAAATGAAAAATGTTAGAAATATGTCTACTTAACAGAAAGACACAGAGACCAGAATATAAGGCACAGGGTTAGGAGCTGGATTTATCACGGTATATTCTGTTAGTAGAAGTGATTCTAGAACCATGCTAATATTTTTATATAATTATATAAATTAAGTTATAATCATATAAATTAATAATCAGTTATAAAATTATATAATTATGAATTAAAATTCTATATACTTTTTGAAAAAGCAATTCCTAATAACTGCAGTCAAACTGAAACAATTAACCTAACTATATCAAGTTGGTAGAATAGCCACAAACAGGTGATACAGAGGAACTCCTTTGGTGACTTTACAACACAGTTATTTGTATTTATATCCCTAAAAATTATACCATAAGAAAAAAGTTACTTGGAAATAATCCTAAGTTGATTTTAGTAACACTAATTTTGCTGGTAGTGTCACCTGTTTGTTCTGAAAGTGTTGTGTGTGTGTTGTAGGGGAAAGCAGTGGAATAATTGCTCTGACGTTGGGAGCTGGAATTTAAAATGGGAGAAAGAAGCTGCAGATTCAAGATCAATGAGTTTCTGTAAATTCCAAGAAATCTGACTTTGTTTAAAAATAGTAGTGTAAATCCACGATGTACTTTATGTTTACAATATGTATATTTTCTAGTATTTTCCACTGAACAGGCCTAGAAACGGTGACCCCCACAGTAGCAATGAAGACCCCAGCACATAGATCATGGTCTCTACTTCATTTTTCTCTGAAATAAGCCAGAATTTCATGGAGAAATAACTGATTATAAGTAAGAGGAAAAAAATGTCCCGGATTATTTGGAACATTTTGTTATGACAGAAAGGGAGGACATTATCAAAGCCTACTGAGGTGGTATCTCAAAGATGCAGGTGCCAACTTGAATAAACTCCTCCAAAGATGGGCTAATTTAAGCACTGACAACAATAATCATTGCAATGAATTGAAACACATAAAGAGTGTTTAAAAAGCCATAATGTCTCTAAACAAAACCTAAAGGGTCATGTTTAAGGATCGGGGGAACCAACACAATATTTTGAAAATGTGTTTAAAAAAAGAGAGTCAAGCATTTTCCTGCCTTTCTTATACAAACTATACCATAGCATAACCAAATAGATAAGGAAAACTTATCTTTGTAAAGTATTCCAGATCCAAGTAATAAATGAGAAGGATTGCTGGAATTAAAATATTACTATGTTGAAAACCCTAATGAAATAACAGATTTAGGCAATGGTCATAAATGGCTCCAACATCATGAAAGGAGAGACAGTCACTGGATGCTCCTGACAGATATAGACAACTTCTCCTAGGACATACTCTTGCTCCACATTTTCCAAAAAAACTAATTGAACATAATCAAGCCTCTAGTCTAGCTATCAATTTACAAGAAACACAGAAATATGTAGAATAGGGGAAGATGATGAAAAACCACACAGGGAATAATAATTACAGTCAAACTGAAGCAAGTAGCCTAACCGTATATCAAGTTGGTAAAATAGCTACCAACAGAGGGAATACAGAGGAACTGAATTAAACAGATTAACAAATCCAGAATGTGGGAAGCTGCCCAGACAAATGACCTGATTTTCTTTTTCTTTTTCTTTTTTTTTTTTTTGAGACAGAGTCTCACTTTATTGCCCAGGCTAGAGTGAGTGCCGTAGCGTCAGCCTAGCTCACAGCAACCTCAAACTCCTGGGCTCGAGCAATCCTGCTGCCTCAGCCTCCCAAGTAGCTGGGACTACAGGCATGTGCCACCATGCCCGGCTAATTTTTTTTTTCTATATATATTAGTTGGCCAATTGATTTCTATTTATAGTAGAGATGGGGTCTCGCTCTTGCTCAGGCTGGTCTCAAACTCCTGAGCTCAAATGATCCGCCCACCTCAGCCTCCCAGAGAGCTAGGATTACAGGCTTGAGCCACCATGCCCATCCTTGATTTTCTTAACAAATTGCAAGAGATTATTGATTATAGATTGGGAGACTGTAGCAACATATTGACCAATTGGGATGAAACCTTTCTATTTGGGTCCTCACTGGAATGACCTGCTTACAAAATTATTTGGGGCCACCAGGGGACCATAGCAGTGACTGGGCATTGATGATACTAAGGAATTGCTGACTATACTGAGAACTTCTGGCACTTACACTGGGTACATTCATAGGCAGTTTGGAGGAGACAGGTGGTACTAATAATTATGTCAGGACAACAGGCATAACATCGCAGGCCAAGCACTCTGAGGGCAGGTGTTTTAGCAGTGAAATCGAGGTGAATGCATTCTTCACCCAGGTGTGGGGTGTTGTGGAAGCCAGAATGACACAACCCCCAAAAGTCCATGTCCTTATGCCCTAAATCTTCATGTCAGGCTACATGGTGAAGGGGAATTGGTTAAGTCTTAAGACAGGAAAGTATCTTGGATAATGAGGGGAGTCAGTGTCTTCAGTCACTCGGGTCCTGAAAAGTGGAGAAGATACAGAAGAGGCTTCGATTTCAGAATGACATGAAGTGAGGACTCGGCTGGCCATGCCAGCTGTGAAGATGGAGGAAGAGGCTGGAGCCAAGGAGCATGGGCCATCTCTGGAAGCCAGAAAAGATGAGAAAATGAGTTCTTAGGCCTCAAGAAAGGAACACAGCTCTGCTAAGCCCTTGATTTCAGTCTGGTTACACCCATTTCAGGCTTCTGACATCTGGAACCATAAGATACTAACTTTACATCATTTGAGCCAGTATGATTGTGGTAATTTGTTTCAGTAACACTTTGTATCACATTTATAAATAATATGTGTAACACAATGACACAAAACTGGGGTGGGGAAATAGCTATAAAAGAGTAAATTTTCTGTATCTCGCTTGAATTTGGTATAAACCTGAAGGTGACTCTGGCAAGATGCACATTGCAGAGATTAGAGCCACCAATAACAAAGCAAACAAAAATAGTTACATCACTAAAAAATGAACATGCTATACTGGAAAATATTCACTTGATCTAAAAGGAGGACATAAATGAGGAATAGCTGAGCTGAGAGAAAGGGAGAGGGCATGAGAGTGAGAGAGAGAGGGCAGGAGAGAGAGGGCGAGAGAGAGAGGGAGCAAGAGGGAGAACAATGGAACACAGCCAGTGTGAGTTCGACCTTATCAATAACAACAGTAAATGTTTAGCTGGGTGTGGTGGTCCCACCTGTAGTCCCAGCACTTTGGGAAGCTGAGGCAGGAGCATTGCTTGAGTTCAGGAATACTTGATCACCCTGGCAACATTGTGAAAGATGCGTCCCTATGAAATATATATATATATTTTTAAAAATGTAAATAGATTTAACAATCTAATCAAAACGCAGAGATTGTCATACTAGGTTAACAATAAGATTCAACTTGTCAAAAGAAAAATTACAACAAATTTAAAGATCTTATTGGCTGTTTCTCACAATTCATGAATCGCAGCAGCCTCCATTGTATGAAATAGAACCACAGCTCAAACTGGGAATGGCAGAGCAGTGGGTTTTGCATGATAGAAAGAGGAAACAGAACAAGAGGAAAAAGCCAATTGAATAATGTGAGGTTATTTCAAGTTACTTTCTTTGCAAGGGTTAAAGGAGAGACTCCTTTCTTATTAGGGACTGGAATCTCCTGTTCTCAGTAAAACCTGGTTTGTGTGGGGATCCATCTGCTTTGAATATTTGTGTATAGGCTTTTTTGTATGAGAGTAACTTTCCATTTTTCTAAGACAAATGCCAAAGAATGCAAATAGTGGGTGATACAGTGATTGCATGTTTAGTTTTATGAGAGACAGTTAAACTATTTTCCAGAGTGGCCATTCTATTTCACATTTCCACCAGCAATGGATGGGAGATCCAGTTTCTTTACATCCTGGCCACCACTTGGTATTATCATTATTTTTAAATTTTAGCCATGCTGATAGGTATACACTGATAACTTACTGTGATTGTAATTTGCATTTCCCTAATGGTCAGTGAAGTTCAACATCTTTCATGTGCTTACATTCCATCTTTTTTTTTTTTGAGACAGCGTCTCACTTTGTTGTCCAGGCTAGAGTGAGTGCCATAGCGTCAGCCTAGCTCACAGCAACCTCAAACTCCTGGGCTCAAGCAATCCTACTGCCTCAGCCTCCCAAGTAGCTGGGACTACAGGCATGTGCCATCATGCCCCGCTGATTTTTTCTATGTATATTAGTTGGCCAATTAATTTCTTTCTATTTATAGTAGAGACTGAGCAACCAGCCTCTTGCTCAGGCTGGTTTCGAACTCCTGAGCTCGAGCAATCCGCCCGCCTCGGCCTCCCAGAGTGCTAGGATTACAGGCGTGAGCCACCGCGCTCGGCCTTACATTCCATCTTTATGTCTCTTGAGTGCAATGTCTGTTCATGTTTTTTAGCTCATTTTCTAGTTACACTGTTTTTTTCTTATTTTTGAGTTTTGAGTGTTCTTTACATACTTTGGATGCTAGTCTTCTGTTACATATGTGGTTTGCATATAGTTTTCTCACAATCTGTAGTTTGTCTTTTCACACTTTGTACATGAGCTTTTGCAGAGCAAAAGTGTTTCATTTTGATGGCTTCCGATGTGGCTTTTTTCCTTTCATAGCTGTGCTTTTGGTGTCAAGTCGAAAAATTCTTTGCCTAACCCTAGATTCCAAAGATCTTTTCCTACATTTTTATCCTAAAGGTATTACAGTTTTATAGTTTACATTTTACTCTTTAATCCAGTCTTGGTTTATTTTGGTGTCAGGTGTGAGGTTTAGGTCAAGATGAATTTTTTTTTTTTTTTAGTCGTTCAATAGCTCCAGTACCATTTGTTTAGAAGACTAACTTTTTTAGTTGTTTTTGCACCTCTCTCTAATATCAGGGGGGCCTATTTGTGGGGTCTATGCCTGGCACTTCTGTTTTATTCCATAGATCTATGTGTCTCTCCTTCCACGAATATCACACTGCCATGTTCCTGTAGCTGTGTCGTAACCTTCATCGAAGCTAGAATGATTCTTTTGACTATTTTCTTCTTCAAGATTATTTTAGCTATTTAAGAGCTTGTCCTTTTCCTTATCTGCTTTACAATTGGTTCTATTTTATAGATTCCTGTTTTGTGGTGATATTCTCTATCATAGCATATCATTTCTTTTTTTTTTTTTTTTTTTTTTTTTTTTGAGACAGAGTTTCAAAAAAAGTTTGAAGTTTGTTGCCCAGGCTAGAGTGAGTGCCGTGGCATCAGCCTAGCTCACAGCAACCTCAATCTCCTGGGCTCAAGCAATCCTGCTGCCTCAGCCTCCCAAGTAGCTGGGACTACAGGCATGTGCCACCATGCCCGGCTAATTTTTTCATATATATTTTAGTTGGCCAATTAATTTCTTTCTGTTTATAGTAGAGATGGGGTCTCGCTCTTGCTCAGGCTGGTCTCGAACTCCTGAGCACAAACGATCCGCCCACCTCAGCCTCCCAAAGAGCTAGGATTACAGGCTTGAGCCACCGCGCCAGGCCTTATACCATATCATTTCTTGACACTATCATTCATAAGTATTATATTTTTGAGTCTGTGTCTGACATATTAAATACGAAGTTATTCTTTGACACTGTTTCTGTATGTTTTTTGGTCCTGATTCTTGGTTAAATTAAGGCTTTACTGAATTTTGGACATTCTGCATGCAGTTTTAGTGGCTTTGGATAACGTCATTGTCCTCCAGAGAGGGTTCAGCCTCCCCTTCTGGTATCTAAAGAGAACAGGAGCAGGCCAATTTAGTACAGTAGAAGACTGAGTGATCCAATTAGGGTACTCATTTTTGTTTGGCTCCATCAACCTCTGGACGACACCACTTTAGAGTTTACTTCTCTGGAGTTCAGAGGAGAGTCTGGGTTGTTTGCTTAGGGACCCACTATGGAAGGTCCTGAATTTTAATTTTTTCTTCCTAGCACTGTAAGATTGTCTGTGGCAGGCAGATTTTTAAGAAGGCCCTCAAGACTGCCACTAGCTGGTGCCTTTTCCAGATACAATCTCCTCCCCTTTAGTGTGAAAAAAACCGTGTTTGTGTATAACATGGTATAGAGGTATAGAATTATTTTTCTTATGCGTTTTAAATGTAACTATTGACTACCATTAAATTACTGCTTAGTACTGATTTTGATGTAATCAAAAAAGTTTTGGTATGTTATGCCTCTATTTTAATTTATATTTCTCATATTTGAAGCTGAGCGTCTTTCATATGAATATGGGCCATTTGCATTTCTTTTTAGGTAATTCCTTTGTTGATATCTTTTGTTTGATTTTAAAAAGTTAGTCTTTGAATTCTTCTCTAATTTTAGGTATTCTCTATATATTAGAGGTGTAATGTTTTTGAGATCCTTTCACATTCACATTTTGTTCATTTTCATTTCTCAGTAGCTTTGGACAGGACACAATTTGTTTGCTAACTGACGGAGATCCAGGTTCTTCCCAACTTTGGGCTATTGCGAATAATACTGAATATAAATAATTTATTTCTCTTTGTGTGTTTTTAGGTGTGCATATGTATATTTTCATGTGTCTTGGATAAGTATCTGGAAATAGAACTGCTGGAGGGATAAATGCATGTTTGACTATATAAAGTGCTTCCATACTATTTCTAAATTGGTACAACATTATGCATTTTCATCCTCAACGTGCTGGGTCTGTGATTAATTTTGAAAGAGTAACACAAAAATACTTTTAAATTCTATATATTGATTTCTCATACATTATATATATCTTTCTACCGACAGTTTATAACGATATATGTGTGTGTGTGTCTGTGTTTGTGTGTGTGTGTGTATCTTCTGCATAAACCAAGCTATTTTGGATCCGGAACCTGTTTTAGGAGTGCAAGGGGACCACAAGACCCAATTGCTGAGAACTGCTGTTTTGGAGGAACATTTAGAAATGTGACTGATTTCCAGCAGCCACAAGAGGGAGCCCGTGATCAGTTTTGTATTTCCAAAGAAACCGCTTATGCTCTGTTACTAAGGGAAAAGTGGATGGTGAACTTAACAGAAAAGATCCAATTTCCTGACAAAGGCGATAGCCAGAAAAGTTATACAAGCTGATGTCCCCGCCTCTGGACTGGAGCAGACAGGTCCCACACCGGACCCACGTGCAGTCTTTCCCAAGGAAGCAAACCTGACCCTAATGGAGATCCGTTTCCAGGGAAGACAGGGCGCTGGAGAAGCTCACCCACACCTGGGATGCCCTATAACATGGCAAGTGTCCGGTTCTTCAGCAAAGAAACGTCATGCCAAAACACACCACGCAATGCAAAAACCCCAACAGCTAACAAAGAGGTAAACAAAGAAAAATGAGGAAAAAGAAGTCCAGAAATAAAGGGCACTTTAGAAACATTTTCCCAACCTAAGTGTGTGGGTCTTGTTTGGAAAAGGGCTTGAGCAAATGAAGTGCCAAGAGTCATTTATGAGATCATCCAGAAACTGTAAACCCTGACCAATTATTATATGGCAGAGGGGGTTTAATGGGAATTTGTTAGCTGTGACGATGTTATCATTGTGACATTATACTATTCAAGAAGTTCTTTTCTGGAAGAGAAATATCTCGAATTATTATAAGCAAAATGATACACTCTCTGGGATTTCCTTTAAAATATTTTAAGAAAAAATAGGATTACAGTTGGGATGAGATTAAGGCAGACAGGCCAGATGCTGAACACCTCTGGGGCCGATGAGGAGGGTAATGCCAGGGTTCATTTTTCTATTCCCTTTACTTTTGTGAGGCTTAACCATTTCCAGAACAACAGGAATATTGGCATTCCTGTGCTATTGACTTGGAGACCCCAGGAACCCTGGATAGGATTGTGTCTGCAATAGCGGCGACTGGGAAGACGCGGCCGAGGTCCTGAGCACCTGAGTGGGCGCCGGGGAAGACACGCGCCAGGTGCGCGGAGGGCGACGCCTGGGCCCCAGGGGAGAGGCTTCCGGTCAATCTTTCAGAAGTCATTAATATTTTTCAAAGTCATATCAAATGCTAACTAGGAGTGCGCGTTTTACAATGGTTAAAGAGAACATTTTCATCTAATTTTCAAATGTTCAAGGTGAGCAGTGCACCAGGTGTGCACCTCGACTGCATCTCACCCCCCACGGCCAGCCACGGCCCTGCACATTGGTGAGAGAACTAGGCCTGAGCCCCGTACCCAGACCCACCGTGCAACCCTGGATGGTACTGGACCAGAGGGGACCCAAGCTGCAGCCCTTCCTGGGGCATTTCAGGCTGAGTCATGGTTTTCATCCTGTTTCCCCTTCCCCCTCCCCCCTGAGTCTCTGTCAGGCTGTTCCTGCCACTTGCCCTCTGGGAGAAGCAAGGAGCCTGAGCAAACCCCTGACGATGCCTTGTGCTCAAGGCCTGGTGACGTGCTAAGGCCTGGGGGCCAGATGCCCAGTCCAGGTGCGTCATGCCAGGGACACCCCCCATGGGAACGCGCATCCTTCACAGATGGACTCTCTGGTCTGCCCCAGCACCTGTTCCTCCTGCTCCCTGCAGTGCGGCCGGGTTGAGGGGTGGGACCTGCGCCCCACGTGGACAGGTTGAGTTTCTCTAAAGTAGTTACTTAGCTCTTACCTTATGGACACTGAATCGTGTAACTCAGTATTTTCCAATGTTGCATTTTCAGATGCACTGGGGACATGAGGGTGTTTTCAAATGGGACTGGCACGGAAAAATGCTCATTTTTGCAGTTTGTGCAAATAAATGAAAATTGTAAAACAACAAACAACAAAAAAGACTTAGCAGCATCATGACAAAATCCCGCTGTCCCAGCGCTGAGACTCAATCGAGAGAGGTTTTCATAGTCCGGAATTTTAGATTCTTAAGTCGGTGTTTTTCAACCTCCTGTCCTCTGATTGTTCTGGGGGTCTTTGAGCATTTGTTTCCCTAAGATAAACTCTGCTTAGTGAGAGAAACAAGGTAGTGAGGGATGCCCCTAGTGGCTGCTGGGAAACAGACACATTCCCTTTCTAAACTTTCCTCTACAACAACAGTTGGGTCTCATTACTCTGCACTCTTAAAAAATGTTCAGGATCCAAAAGAGCTTTGGTTTGTGAAGGAAATACAAAGAATATATATGCATATGTAGGAAAAGATGCATACTGTATTGTAAATCAAAGTTTATACTCAGAATATATTTATATTATTTTTTAAATGTTAATAAGAGTCCCATTACTTTGCTGATGAGAATGCAAAATGCTGCAGCCACTTTGGAAACTGTATGGCAGCACCTTACACAGAGAAAAGGACATTGATCACAGACTTGGTAATTCTACTCCTAGGTATTTACCCAAGGGATATTAACACATATATATACACACAATAAAAACGCATATTTATATACTGCATTATTAATAACAGTCCCAAATTGGAAGCAATTCACATCTTCAGTTAGGAAATAAATAAATTATAGCATGTCCAAATCTACTCTGCTATAGAAACGAACAAAATATTAATAAATACAACATGGATAGATCTGAAAATCATTATATCCTTAATGTATAGAGAATAAAGTTGAGAAGAACTCAAGAAAAAAATAAAATTTTAAAAGCAAGCACAGTATATGAGACAATTCACAGAAAAAGGAAATATAAATGGCCCTTCATCATATGAAAAGTTGCTTCCTTTATAATGAGAAATTAAAACTGTCACTTATGTGAAAAACTCTAATAGTTGGTTTACTTTGTTGCTAATACTGTGCAGAAACAGGCTTATATATTGTGGTAAGAATGCAAACCCCCAATAGATTAGAACTTGGCAATATATTGGAAAATTCCATAAGCATTTGATCTTACTACTGTGACTGTCCTCAAAAGAAAAATGAGAAGAATCATACAAAAGAAAAATAAGAATAGATCCCTTAGACCGTTACATCATGAAAATAAATAAAAGGAAAGACAAACCAAAATCTAATAAACAGTGCGTATGGCAGAGTGATGGAATAGGATGGAGTAGAAGGAGGTGATAGAAGCTTATCTGAAGGCAATTTTTATATAATTTTGATTTGGGGACCATGTACACGTTTTTGTATAATTAAAAAACAAGATTAAATTTTAAAGGTAAAAAAGCAATCCCCAAAATTTGAAAACAAAAGAAAACAAATAAGTTTAAAATTGTATTTGATTGTTAGCATTACCATACAGACAAAATCATTGTTTCAATTAATTTAAAAAAACAGTTTTGGTTACATATTCTCAATAGGTTGCGTTTTAACGACAAAATCACCTAAAAATTGAAAACTACATTATTATTGGCATTGTTCATTTGAATCTGTTATAGATACAGTGTAGGATAAAGCAAACAATACTATGAATATTGTGAGGAGCCAAGATATTCAGCTTAAGAGAAAAGAATTAATAATGTTAAATAAAAGAAATTAACATCCTAAATCTTACATCGGAATTTGATGATATCAATATGAACTCGCAATATTTCATTTAAAACAATGTCTATCTCTGTCTACTAAAACATTTTAGAAAAATAAAACTTAGTGGTATTTAAAACACAAGTGCATGCCTAGCACCCATATTGTACTCTCTAAACTCCGTTCATCATCTTATTATTCTGAAAAATTGATAAAATCCAAGAATGAAACACTGATCTGGACTTTTTTGTATGAACTACCTCTCAGAGTAACTAAATAGGCAGTGAGAGAAAGTCCTCCATAAAGAGAAATACCAGCTAAAAAATTCAGAGGGAGAGACGGGTTTTTAAATTTCCCTTTTGATCCCTCAAGACGTAATGGACCCAGGGAAGAGGCGTCAGTGGATGCTCAGCCCAGGAAGGGAAATGTCGGTGGGAACCATTCTCCGGGCTCCACCAGGCTGACGGTGAGTGAACAAGCCCCGCAAGTTCAGCATCGCTGAAAGTGACATCACGAAGCCTACGCCCACGTGCAATGCCCACCTAGGAGAGACGCCTTGTAAAGTGAAGCTGAACCTAAGGAACTTCTGATCTAGATGTCTGACAGAGGAAAAGTTTAAGTTACAGCTCAAGGAAGCAACTCCCTGAACGTGGGTCATCCCAACACTAGGTGGCAGCAGTGTGCTGGGCGTGGAGAGGGGTCGGTGCGACGGTTTTACGACAGCGGGGACATGGGAACACGGCAATAGAGGCGGAAAGGAAACGCAAACGTCACCAGATAAACAGGAACAGGCTGAACCTTGCTCAGAGTAAGAGAAACATGGATTAGAATGAACTGATAGAGCCTTTCTCTTTAGTCATTTTGTTTCATATTCGTTCTCAGCTGGTCAGATTGTGGGAAGTTCTTACACGCTGCCTTCGGGAAAGAAAACAGTGCAGCTCTAGGCAGAATTATTAGACATTGCTTTTAGAAAAAACATGGTACTTTATCCCTTAACAGAACAATCCTACTTCTAATAGCCTAATCTTCAGATTCGTGGGCAAAAATACAAAACGGTATATGATTTAAGCAAATCATTGCAGGATTTTTTGTTGGGTTGGTTGGTTTTTTGTTTGTTTCTTTGTTTCCTATATTTGAAAACAATTCAAGCACCCAACAAGAGGGGACTGGTAGAATGTGCTGTGGCACTTACACACAACGGAGTATCATTCAGCAGAAAAAGGAATGAGAAGTATTTTTATGTGCTCCTATGGAGTGATCTCAGTGTTACTAATAAATGCAAAGTGGAGTCAAGTATAGAAGGTATCCTGTTATTTGTCTAAGAACGGGGAACATGAATGTGTGTATTATTACTATGGACTGAATGTCGGTGTCACCCTGAAATTTGTATGTTGAAACCTAATTTCCAATGTGATAGTATTTGAGGTGGGACATCTGGGAGATGATTAGGTCATATGGGTGGAGCCCTCAGGAATGGGACTAGTGCCCTTATACAAGAGGTCCCAGTGAGCTCTCTTCCCCCTCCATCACGTGAGCAGCCAGCTGTCTAGGAATCTGGAAGGGGGCCCTAACCAGACAAGATTCTGCAGGCACCTTGATATTGAACTTCCCAGCTTTCACAACTGTGAGAATCAAACTTCTATTGTTTATAAGCCAACTAGTCTATGGTATTCTGTTATAGCAGACTGAACAAAACAAGACAGATACACATTTGCTTGTATTTTAAACAGGTAAACGAAAAATGTTAAAAATATGTCTACTTAACAGAAAGACACAGAGACCAAAATATAAGGCACGGGGTTAGGAGCTGGATTTATCATGGTATATTCTGTTAGTAGAAGTGATTCTAGAACCATGCTAATATTTTTATATAATTATATGAATTAAGTTATAATTATATAAAATTAATCAGTGATAAAATTACATAATTATGTATTCTATAAATTAAAATTCTATATACTTTTTGAAAAAGCTATTCCTAATAATTGCAGTCAAACTGAAACAATTAACCTAACTATATCAAGTTGGTAGAGTAGCCACCAACAGGTGATACAGAGGAACTCCTTTGGTGACTTTACAACACAGTTGTTTGTATGTATATCCCTAAAAATTATACCATAAGAAAAAAGATACTTGGAAAAAATCCTAAGTTGATTTTAGTAACACTAATTTTGCTGGTAGTGTCACCTGTTTGTTCTGAAAGTGTTGTGTGTGTTGTAGGGAAAAGCAGTGGAATAATTGCTCTGACGTTGGGAGCTGTAATTTAAAATGGGAGAAAGAAGATGCAGATTCAAGATCAATGAGTTTCTGTAAATTCCAAGAAATCTGACTTTGTTTAACAATAGTAGTGTAAATCCATGATGTACTTTATGTTTACAATATGTATATTTTCTAGTTTTGTCTGCTGAAAAGGCCTAGAAACGGTGACCCCCACAGTAGCAATGAAGACCCCAGCACATAGATCATGGTCTCTACTTCATTTTTTTTCTGAAAAAAGCCAGAATTTCATGGAAAATAACTGATTATATGGAAGAGGAAAAAAATGTCCCAGATGATTTGGAACATTTTGTTATCACAGAAAGGGAGGACATTATCAAAGCCTACTGAGGTGGTATCTCAAAGATGCAGGTGCCAACTTGAATAAACTCCTCCAAAGGTGGGCTAATTTAAGCACTGACAACAATAATTATTGCAATGAGTTGAAACACATAAACAGTGTTTAAAAAGCCATAATGTCTCTAAACAAAAACTAATGGCTCATGTTTAAGGATTCTGAGGAACCAACCCAATATTTTGAATATTTGTTTAAAAAAAGAGAACCAAGCATTTTCCTGCCTTTCTTATACAAACTTATACACAGCATAACCAAATAGAGTAGGAAAATTTATCTTAATAAAGTATTACAGATCCCAGCAATAAATGAGGATGAATTGCTGGAATTAAAATATTACTATGTTGAAAACCCTAATGAAATAACAGATTTAGGCAATGGTCATAAATGACTCCAAACATAGTAGGAGAGGCAGTCACTGTATGCTCCTGATGGATATAGACAACTTCTCCTACGACATACTCTTGCTCCACATTTACCAAAAAAACTAATCGAACTTGAACATAATCAAGCCTCTAGTCTAGCTATCAATTTACAAGAAACACAGAAATATGTAGAATAGGGGAAGATGTTGAAAAACCACACAGGGAATAATAATTACCGTCAAACTGAAACAAGTAGCCTAACCATATATCAAGTTGGTAGAATACCTACCAACAGAGGGAATACAGAGGAACTGAATTAACTGGATTAACAAATCCAGATTGTGGGAAGCATTCCAGACAAATTACCTGATTTTCTTAATAGATTGCAAGAGATTATTGATTATAGATTGGGAGACTGTAGCGACATACTGACCAATTGGGATGAATCTTTCTATTTGGGTCCTCACTGGAATGACCTGCTTACAAAAGCATTTGGGGCCATCAGGGGACCACAGCAGTAACTGGGTATTGATGGTACTAAGGAATTGCTGACTATACTTCTGGTACTCACCAAGGCTTACATGCTATTAGGCAGTTTGTAGGAGACAGGTGCTACTAATAATTATGTCACGACAGCAGGCATAACATTGCAGGCCAAGCACTCTGAGGGCAGCAGGTTTTGCAGTGAAATCGAGGCAAATGCATTCTTCACCCAGGTGTGGGGTGTTGTGGAGGGCAGAATGACACAACCTCAGAAGTCCATGTCCTCATCCTCTACATCTTCATGTTAGACTACATGCAAAGGGGTATTGAGTAAGTCTTAACGCAGGGAAGTATCTTGGATAATGAGGGGAGTCAGTGTCTTCAGTCACTCGGGTCCTGAAAAGTGGAGAAGACACAGAAGAGGCTTCGATGTCAGAGTGACATGAAGTGAGAAGGACTTGGCTGGCCATGCCAGCTGTGAAGATGGAGGAAGAGGCCAGAGCCAAGGAGTATGGGACATCTCTGGAAGCAGAAAAGATGAGAAAATGAGTTCTGAGTCCTCAACAAAGGAACACGGCTCTGCTAAGCCCTTCATTTCAGTCTGGTTACACCCATTTCAGGCTTCTGACCTCTAGAATCATAAGATACTAACTTTGTATCATTTAAGCCAGTATGGTTGTGGAAATTTGTTTCAGTAACAGTTTGTAACACATTTATAAATAATATGTATAACACAATGACACAAAACTGGTGTGGGGAAATAGCTATAAAAGAGTAAATTTTCTGTATCTCACTTGAATTTAGTATAATCCTGAAGGTGACTCTGGCAAGATGCACATTGCAGAGAGTAGAGCGACCAATAATAACGCAAACAAAAATAGTTACATCATTAATAAAATGAACATGCCATACTGGGAAATATTCAGTTGATGCAAAAGGAGGATATAAATGAGGAATAGATGTACTGAGAGAAGGGAGAGGGCATGCAATAGAGATTGAGGGGTGAGGGAGAAGGAGGCAGAGGGAGAGAGAGAGACAGAGAGAGAGACAGAGGGGAGGACAGGAGGGGCAGAGAGAACAAAGGAACACAGCCAGTGTGAGTTCAACCTTATCAATAACACTAAATGTTTAGCTGGGTATGATGGTACCACCTGTAGTCCCAGTACTTTGGGAAGCTGAGGCAGCAGAATTGCTTGAGTTGCTGGCAACATTATGCAAGATGCATCCCTATGAAATACATATATATATATATATATATATATATATATATATATATATATTTTAAATGTAAATAGATTTAACAATCCAATCAAAAGAAAGAGATTCTCACACTAGGTTAACAATAATTCAACTTTCAAAAGAAAAAATTACAACAAATTTAAAGATCCCATTGGCTGTTTCTCACAATTCATGAATCGTGGCAACTTCCATTGTATGAAATAGAACCAGAGCTCCCACTGGGAATGGCAGAGCAGTGGGTTTTGCATGGTTGGAACAGGAAACAGAACAAGAGGAAAAAGCTGATTGAATAACATGAGGTTATTTCAAGTTACTTTCTTTGCAAGGGTTAAAGTTGAGGCTTCTTCCTTATTAGGGACTGGAACCTCCTGTGTTCAGGAAAACCTGGTTTGTTTGCGGATCCTCTTGCTTTGAATATTTGTGTATAGACTTTTGTGTATGAGCATAACTTTCCTTTTTTCTAAGACAAATGCCGAAGAATGCACATAGTGGGTCATACAGTGATTGCATCTTTAGTTTTATGAGAGACAGTCAAACTAATTTCGAGAGTGGCCATTCTATTTCACGTTTCCACCAGCAATGGATGAGAGATCCAGTTTCTCTGCATCCTGGCCACCACTTGGTATTATCATTATTTTTTAATTTTAGCCATGCTGGTAGGTATACACTGATAACTTACTGTGATTGTAATTTGCAGTTCCCTAATGGTCAGTGAAGTTGAACCTCTTTCATGTGCTTACATTCCATCTTTATATCTCTTGAGCGAAATGTCTGTTCATGTTTTTTAGCTCATTTTCTAGTTGCACTATTTTTTTTACTTTTGAGTTTTGAAAGTTCTTCACATACTTTGGATGCTAGTCTTCTGTTACATATGTGGTTTGCATATAGTTTTCCCACAATCTGTACTTTGTCTTTTCACACTTTGTACATGAGCTTTTGCAGAGCAAAAGTGTTTCATTTTGATGGCTTCCAATGTGGCTTTTTTCCTTTCATGGCTTGTGCTTTTGGTGTCAAGTCGAAAAATTCTTTGCCTACCCTAGATTCCAAAGATCTTTTCCTACATTTTTATCCTAAAGGTATTACAGTTTTATAGTTTACATTTAACTCTGTAATCCACTCTGAGTTTATTTTTGTATCAGGTGTGAGGTTTAGGTCAAGATGAATTTTTTTATAGTTGTTTAATGGCTCTAGCACCATTTGTTTAGAAGACTAGCTTTCTCAGTTGTTTTTGCACCTCTGTCTTATATCAGGGGGCCTATTTGTGGGGTCTATGTCTTGCACTTCTGTTCTAGTCTGTAGATCTATGTGTCTCTCCTTCCACCAATATCACACTGCCATGATCCCGTAGCTTTGTGGTAACCTTCTTCAAAGCCAGACTGATTCTTTTGACTAATTTCTTCTTCAAGATTATTTTAGTGGCCGGGCGTGGTGGCTCAAGCCTCTAATCCTAGCTCTCTGGGAGGCCGAGGTGGGAGGATTGTTTGAGCTCAGGAGTTCGAGACCAGCCTGAGCAAGTGTGAGACCCCATCTCTACTATAAATAGAAAGAAATTAATTGGCCAACTAAAAAATATATATAGAAAAAAAAATTAGCCGGGCATGGTGGCACATGCCTGTAGTCCCAGCTACTTGGGAGGCTGAGGCAGCAGGATGGCTTGAGCCCAGGAGTTTGAGGTTGCTGTGAGCTAGGCTGATGCCACGGCACTCACTCTAGCCTGGGCAATAAAGTGAAACTCTGTCTCAAAAAAAAAAAAAAAAAAAAAAAAAAAAAAGATTATTTTAGCTATTTGAGAGCTTGTTCTTTTCTTTATCTGTTTTAGAATTAGTTCTATTTTAGAGATTCCTGTATTGTAGTGATATTCTCTATCATACCATATCTTTTCTTGGCTCTATCAGTGATAATTATTATATTTGTGAGTGTATGTCTGACATATTACATACAAAGATGTTTGACTCTATTTCTGTTGTATGTTTTTGGTCCTGATTCTTTGTTAAGGCTTTACTGAAAGTTGGACATTGTGCACGCAATTGTAGTGGCTTTGGATAACGTCATTGTCCTACACAGAGGGTTCAGCCTCGCCTTCTGGTATCTAAACAGCACAGGAGCAGGCCAATTTAATCCAGTAGAGGACTGAGTGATCCAAGTTTGGGTATTCATTTTTGTTTGGTTCCATCTACCCCTGGACTACCCCCACTTTATAGTTTACTTCTCTGGAGTTCAGAGGAGTGTCTGGGTTGTTTGCTTAGGGCCCCACCATGGAAGGTTCTGAATTCTAACTTTTTTCTTCCTAGGACTGTAAGATTGTCTTTTGCAGGCCAATTTTGGAAAAGGCCCTCAAGACTGCCACTAGCTGGTGCCTTTGCCAGATACAATCTCCTGCCCTTTAGTGTGAAAAAAACCGTATTTGAGTATAACATGGTCTAGAGTTATAGAATTATTTTCCTTATACTTTTTAAATGTAACTATTTACTACCATTAAATTACTGCCTAGTACTGATTTTGATGTAATCCAAAACCTTTTGGTATGTTATGTCTCTATTTTCATTTGTATTTCTCATATTTGAAGCCGAGTGTCTTTCTTTGATTATGGCCCATTTGTATTTCTTTTTCAGTAAATCCGTTGATGGTATCTTTTGCTTGATTTTTAAAAGTCTTTGAATTCTTCTCTAATTTTAGGCATTCTCTGTATATTAGAGGTGTAATGTTTTTGAGATCCTTTCATATTAACATTTTCTTCATTTTCATTTCTCAGTAGCTTTGGACAGGACACAACTTGTTTATTTGCTAACTGATGGAGAATTGGGTTCTTCCAAACTTTGGGCTATTGTGAATAATACTGAATATAAATAATTCATTTCTCTTTGTGTGTGTTTAGGTGTGCATACGTATATTTTCATTTGTCTTGGATAAGTATCTAGAAATAGAACTGCTGGAGGGATAAATGCATGTTTGACAATATAAAGTGCTGCCATACTATTTCCAAATTTGCTACAACATTTTCATCCACAACGTGCAGGGTCTATTATTAATTTTGAAAGTATAACACAAAAATACTTTTAAATTCTACATACTGATTTCTCATACATTATATATGCCTTTCTACCTAAAGTATATAATGATATATATGTGTGTGTGTGTGTGTGTGTGTGTATATATATATATATATATATATTGCATAAACCAAGCTATTTTGGATCCGGAACCTGTTTTAGGAGTGCAAAGGGACCACAAGACCCAATTGCTGAGAACTGCTGTTTTGGAGGAACATTTAGAAATGTGACTGATTTCCAGCAGCCACAAGAGGGAGCCCGTGATCAGTTTTATATTTCAAGAGAAACTGCTCGTGCTCTGTCATTAAGGGAAAAGTAGATGGTGAACTTACCAGAAGTAAGAGATCCAATTTCCTGACAAAGGCGACAGTCAGAAAAGTTATACAAGCTGATGTCCCCGCCTCTGCACGGGAGGAGACAGGTCCCACACCAGACCCCCCTGTGGTCTTTCCCAAGGAAGCAAACCTGGCTCTAATGGAGATCCGTTTCCAGGGAAGACAGGGCGCTGGAGAAGCTCACCCACACCTGGGATGCCCTATAACATGGCAAGTGTCTGATTTTTCAACAAAGAAACGTCATGCCAAAACACACCACGCAATGCAAAACCCCAACAGCTAACAAAGAAGTAAACAAAGAAAAATGAGGAAAAAGAACTCCGTAAGTAAAGGACACTTTAGAATCATGTCACCCAACATAAGTCTGTGGGTCTTGTTTGGAAAAGGGCTTGAGCAAATGAAGTGCCAAGAGTCATTTATGAGATCATCCAGAAACAGTAAACCCTGACCAATTATTATACGATACTAAGAGATTCATGACAATTTGTTAGATGTGACGATGTTATCATTGTTACCTTAAAGTATTAAAGAAGTCCTTTTCTGGAAGAGAAATATCGAATTATTATAAGTAAAATCATACATTCTCTGAGATTTGCTTTAAAATATTTTAAGAAAAAATAGGATTACAGTTGGGATGAGATTAAAGCAGACAGGCCAGATGTTGAACACTCTGGGCCTGGGGCAGAGGGTATACCGAGGTTCATTTTTCTATTCCCTCTACTTTTGTGAGGCTTAACCATTTCGAGAACAACAGGAATATTGGCACTCCTGTGCTATTCACTTGGAGACCCCACGAGCCCTGGATGGGATCGTGTCTGCAGTAGCGACGACTGGGAAGACCCGGCCGAGGTCCTGCGCACCGGAGTGGGCGCCGGGGAAGACACGCGCCAGGTGCGGGGAGGGCGACGCCTGGACTCTTCCAGTCATTCTTTCAGAAGTCGTTAATATTTTTCAAAGTCATATCAAATACTAACTAGGAGTGCTAGTTTTATAAAGGTAAAAGGGAACACTTTCATCCATTTTTCAAGCATTCAAGGTGAGCAGTGCAGCAGGTGTGCACCCCAACTGCATCTCACCCCCAGGGCCAGCCAAGGCCCCTGACGTTGGTGAGGGACCCTAGGCCTGAGCCAGGAGCCCAGACCTGCCGTGCAACCCCGGATGGGGCTGGACCAGATGGGACCCGAGCTACAGCCCCTCCTGGGGCATTTCGGGCAGAGGCCTGGTTTTCACCCTGTTTCCCCTCCCCCCTGCCCCCTGAGTCTCTGTCAGGCTGTTCCTGCCACTTGCCCTCTGGGAGAATGAAGAAGTCTGAGCAAACCCCCCAGGATGCCTTGAGCTGCAGGCCTGGCGACTTGCAAAGGCCTGCAGAGGAGCTGCCCTGTCCAGGTTAGACATGCTGACGTCGCCCCCCTGGGGACGCGCATCCTTTCCAGATGGACTCCCTGGGCTGCCCCGGCACCTGTCCCTCCCGCTCCCTGCAGAGCAGTCGGGTTGAGGGGTGGGACCTGCGTCCCACATGGACAGGTTGAATTTCTCTAGAACAGTTACTTCGCTGTTACCTTATGGACACTGAATCGTGTAACTCAGTATTTCCCAATGTTGCATTTTCAGGTGCACTGGGGACATGAGGCTGTTTTCAAACGGGACGGGCACGAAAAATGTTCATTTTTGCAGTTTGTGCAAACAAATGAAAATTGTAACACAGCAGCAACAACTAAAAGGCTTAGCAGCCTCATGACAAAATCCTGCTGTCCCAGCACTGAGACTCAATCGAGAGAGATTTTCATAGTCCGGAGTTTTAGACTCTTAAGTCGGTGTGTTTCAATCTCCTGTCCTCGGATTGTTCTGGGGGTCTTTGAGCATTTGTTTCCCTAAAATGAACTTTGCATAGTGAAAGAAACAAGGTAGTTGCGATCCCCCTAGTGGCTGCTGGGAAACAGACACATTCCCTTTCTAAACTTTCCCCTAAAACACCAGTTGGGTCTCATTACTCTGCACTCTTAAAAAATGTTCAGGATCCAAAAGAGCCTTTGTTTATGTAGGAAATATAAATAATATATATGCATATACAGGAAAAGATACATACTGTATTATAAATCAAAATTTATACTCAGAATATATTTATATTATTTTTTTAATGTTAATAAGAGTCCCATTACTTTGCTGATGAGAATGCAAAATGCTACAGGCACTTTGGAAACTGTATGGCAGCACCTTACACAGAGAAAAAGACATTGATCACAGACCCAGTAATTTTACTCCTAGGTATTTACCCCAGGGACATGAACATACATACATACATATATATACACACACACCCCCAATAAAAACGCGTATTATTTATGTACTGCATTATTAATAACAGTCCCAAATTGGAAGCAATTCATATTTTAAGTTAGGAAATAGATAAATTGCAGCATGTCCAAATTTACTCTGCTATAAAAATGAACAAAATGTTAATACATACAACATGGATAGATCTGAAAATCATTATATCTTTAGTGTATAGAGAATAGGTAAAAGTTGAGAAGAACTCAAGAAAAAAATAAAATTTTAAAAGCAAGCACAGCATATGAGACAATGCACAGAAAAAGGAAATATAAATGGCCCTTCATCATATGAAAAGTTGCTCAGCTTCCTTTATAATGAGAAATTAAAATTGTCACTTATGTGAAAAAATCTTATAGTTTGTACACTTCATTGCCAATACTGTGCAGAAACAGGCTTATATATTGCTGGTAAGAATGCAAACCCCCAATAGATTAGAACTTGGCAATATATTGGAAAATTCCATAATCATTTGATCTTACTACTGTAACTGTCCTCAAAAAAAAAAATGGGAAGAATCATACAACAAAAGAAAAATATCAATAGATCCCCTTGACCATTATATCATGAAAATAAATGAAAGGAAAGACAAACATAAATCTAATAAACAGTGCCTATGGCAGAGTGATGGAATAGGGTGGAGTAGAAGGAGATGACACAAGCTTATCTGAAGGCAATTTTTATATAATTTTGATTTGGAGACCATGTACACATTTTTGTATAATTAAAAAAGATGATTAAATTTTAAAAGTACAAAAGCGATCCCTAAAATTTGAAAAAAAAGGAGACAAGTTTAAAAGTCTGTTTGACTGTTAGCAACACCATACAGACAAACTCATTGCTTCAATAGATTTAAAACATAGTTTTGGTTACATATTCTCAATAGGATGTGTTTTAAGGACAAAATCACCTAAAAATTGAAAACTGCATTATTATTGGCATTGTTCATTTGAATCTTTATAGATATTATAAGATAAAGCAAATAATTCTGCGAATGTTGTGAGGAGCCAAGATTTTCAGCTTAAGAGAAAATAAATATAAATTATAAATAAAATAAATTAACATCCTAAATCTTAAATCGGAATTTGACAATATCAATATGAACTCATAATATTTCTTTTAAAACAATGTCTATCTCTGTCTACTAAAACATTTTAGAAAAATACAACTTAGAGGTATTTAAAACACGAACACATACCTAGCACCCATATTGCACTCTCTAAACACTGTTCATCATCTTATTATTCTGAAAAATTGATAAAAACCAAGAATACAACCCTCATCTGGACTAATTTGTATGAACTACCTGTCAGGTTAACTAAATAGGCAGTGAGAGAAAGTCCTCCATAGACAGAAATACCAGCTAAAATATCAGAGGGGGAGACAGGTTTTTAAATTTCCCTTTTGATCCCTCAAGACGTAATGGACCCAGGGAAGAGGCGTCAGTGGATGCTCAGCCCAGGAAGGGAAATGTCGGTGGGAGCCATTCCCCGGGCTCCACCAGGCTGACGGTGAGTGAACAAGCCCCGCAAGTTCAGCATCGCTGAAAGTGACATCACGAAGCCTACGCCCACGTGCAATGCCCACCTAGGAGAGACGCCTTGTAAAGTGAAGCTGAACCTAAGGAACTTCAGATCTAGATGTCTGACAGAGGAAAAGTTTAAGTTACAGCTCAAGGAAGCAACTCCCTGAACGTGAGTCATCCCAACCACTAGGTGGCAGCTGTGTGCTGGGTGTGGAGAGGGGTCGGTGCGACGGTTTTACGACAGCGGGGACTTGGGAACACGGCAATGGCAGGGAAAGGAAACGCAAACGTCACCAGATAAACAGGAAGAGCCTGAACCTTGCTCAGAATAAGAGAAACACGGATTAGAATGAACTGATAGAGCGTTTCTCTTTAGTCAGTTTGTTTCATGTTCGTTCTCTGCTGGCGAGACTGTGGGAAATTCTTACACGCTGCTGTTGGGAAAGAAAAATAGCGCAGCTCTAGGCAGGGGAATGAGACATTCCTTTTAGAGAAAACATGGCACGTTCATTTATCCTTTACCGCAAAAATCCTACTTCTAAGAGCTTAATGTTCAGATTTATGGGCAAAAATACAAAAAGACATGTGTATAAAGCTAATCATTGCTGGAGTTTTTTGTTGGGTTGGTTTGGTTCCCCACCCACCGCCGCCGTATTTGGAAGCAATTCAAGCACCCAACAAGAAGGGACTGGCTGAATGTGCTGTGGCACTCCACACAATGGAGTATCATTCAGCAGAAAAAGGAATGACAAGTATTTTTATGTGCTGCTTTGGAGTGATCTCAGTGTTATTAATAAATGCAAAGTGGAGGAAAGTATATACGGTACTCTGTTATTTGTCTAAGAATGGGGGACATGAATGTGTGTATATTGCCATGGACTGAATGTCGGTGTCCCCCTGAACTTTGTATGTTGAAACCTATTTCCAATGTGATAGTATTTGAGGTGGGACATCTGGGAGATGATTAGATCATATGGGTGGAGCCTTCAGGAATGGGACTAGTGCCCTTATACAAGAGGTCCCAGAGAGCTCTCTTGCTCTCTCCATCACGTGAGCAGACAGCCATCTAGGAACCAGGAAGGGGGCACTGGGGAGAACTGATTCTGCAGGCACCTTGATATTGGACTTCCCAGTCTTTAGAACTGTGAGAAACAAACTTCTGTTGTTTATAAGCCACGTAGTCTATGGTATTCTGTTAAAGCAGTCTGAACAAACCAAGACAGATACACATTTGCTTATATTTCTACAAGGTAAACCAAAAATGTTAAAAATATTTCTACATTAGAGAAAGAAACAGAGAGCAGTGTCAAAGGCATAGGGTTAGAGGCTGGATTTATCATGGTATCTCATCTTAATAGAAGTGATTCTAGAACCATGAAAATATTTTTACAAAATTATATGAATTACTTATAATTATGTAAAATTAATAATTACCTACGACTTCCTAGGACCTACCTAGGACATACCTAGGATTACCTAAGACCTACCTAGGACTTCCAAACTTTTATACTAAAATGCCTATGAAGAGAGATAAAGCTTACCAGATTATTTGAAGGGATCTGGGAAGAAGGGTAGGTAGTTACATATGCAACATTATCATCAAATACAAATAATGCAACAGATGATATTTTCATACCTCTTGTTAACTCTTTTAAAACATTTGAATTTTACTATCTACCCAATATCTTTGTTGTTTCAGTATAAAATAATCAACCATAACCCTAAAATCTGGAAAAAGATATGATTTTGTTTGTTTTTTTAAAAGACTTTCTCTTTTGACAGTTCTAGGTCATAACTAAATTGAGCAGAAGGCACAGAGATATCCCATGTACCTGTGTCCCCACACATGCACAGCCTCTGCCACCATTAGCATCCCCACCAGAGTGGCCATTTCATTACCACTGACATGGCATTATGATTCAAAGTCCATGGTTTCCATCAGGGTTCACTCTTGGTGTTGTGCGTTCTGTGGGGTTGGACAAATGTATGATGACATGTATCCACAGTGACAGCGTCATAAGGAATATTTTCACTGCCTTAAAATCCCTCTGTGCTCTGCCTAGTCATCCCTCTATTCTTCCAACTCCTGGCATCCACTGCTCTTTTTCCTCGCTGTGTGATGCTTTCCCGAATATCAGAATTATGCAGTATCTAGCATTTTGAGATTGGATTCTTTCACTTAAAGATATGCACTTAACCTTCCTCCGTGACTTTACATGGCTTCATAGCTCACCTCTTTTTTAGCCCTGAATAATATTCCTTTGTCTGGGTGTACTATAGTTTATGCATTTATGTACTTGAGGACATCTTGGTTGCTTCCAAGGTTTGGCAATTATGAATAAAGCTACAATAAACATCTGCATGCAGGTGTTTGTGTGGACATACATTTTCAACTCCTTTCAGTAAAACCAAGGTATGTGATTTCTGGATTGTATGATAAGAGTATATTTAGTTTTATAAGAAATCACCAAACTTTCTTCCATGGTGGTTTTACCATTTTGCATTCCCAGTAGCAATGAATGAGAGTTCCTGTTTTAGTTGGCGTTGTCAGTGTTCTGCTTTATGGACATCCTAATAGGTGAGTAGTGGTACCTCCATTGTTAACTTGCATTTTCCTAATGATATATGATGTGGAGCATCTTTTCATGTCCTTATTTGCATCTGTGTGTATTCTTTGGTGACATGTCCATTATGGTCTTTGATCCATTTTTAAAATCAGGTTGGTTATTTTCTTATTCCTGAGTTTGAAGAGTTCTTTATATATTTATTTTGCTTAACAGTTCTTTATCACATATGTCTTTTGCAAATATTTTCTCCCAGTCTATGAATTTCTTGACTTTTCATTCTTTTGACAAGCCCTTTAACATAGCAGAAGTTTTTAATTTCAATGAAGTCTAGAATATCAATTTTTCTTACATGTAACATGCCCTTTGCGCTATATCTTAAAAGTCCTCACCATACTCTATGTAATCTAGAGTTTTTGCTTATACCATCATCTAGGAGTTTTAGAATTTTGTATTTAACATTTAGCACTGTAATCTACTCTGAGTTAGTTTTTGTACCAGGTGTAATGTCTGTGTCTACACTCTTTTTTTATATATGTGAATGTCCATATTTTTCCAGCATCATTTGTTGAAAATGCTATTTTTTCCATTTTATTGCTTTATCTTTTTTTGTCAAAAATCAGTTGATTATATTTATGGGGTCAATTTCTGAGCTCTCTATTTTGCTTCATTGATCATTTTATGTGTTCTTCTGCCAATACCACATTCTTGATTATTATAGTTTTATCATATGTCTTGAAGGTAGGTGGTGTCAGGTATCAACTTTGTGTTTCTAAAATATTGGGTTTGGTATTCTTTTGCCTCTCCATAAAAACTTTAGGATCAGTTTGTCATTATCCATAAAATAATCAACTGTGCTTTTGACCAGGATTGTACTGAATCTATGCATCAATTTAGGAAGAATTGACTTCAAAAACATATTAAGTATTCCTATTCAGAAACACAAAATATTTCTCCTTTATTTAATTATTCTTTACTTTCAAACAATTTTGTAGTTTTCTTAATATAGATCTTGTACATATTTTGTTAGATTTATACCTAAGTGTTTAGGAAAGCAGTTGACTTTTATATTTTAAACTTGTATCCTATAACTTTGCCATAATGACTTATTAGTTCCAGAGCATTTTTTCTAGACTGTTTTTGATGTTTTACATAGATAATCCTGGCCTCTGTAAACAAAGATAGTTTTATTTCATAATCCCTGATCAGTCTACCTTCTATTTTCTTTTGTTTTCATATGGTATTACCTAGACATTCCAATATGATGTTTTGAAAAAAGCAGTGAAAGAAAAGGTCCTTGCCTTATTTTTTATCTTTGTGGGGAAAATTCTAGTTTCTAACCATTAACTATGTTAGCAGTAGGCTTTTTAAACTGTTTATCAAGTTGAAGAAAACCCCTCTACTACTACTGTCTGGAGACTTCCTAATTATTAGGAATGATTGCTGAATTTTGTCAAATACTATTTCTGCATCTATTGAGATACTCATGTGATTTTTCTTCTTTAGCTTTTTGATATGATGCATTACATTATTATTTTTAAATGTTGAATCAGTCTTGCATACCTGGGACAAATTCCACCTGGTCAAGGTATGGAATTCTTTTCCTTATACTTTTTAAATGTAACTGTTTACAGCTATAAAATTAGTTCTTAGTGCTGATTTTGTTGTATTCTCAAAACTTTTGGTAATTTGTGTCTCTATTTTAATTTGTATTTCTCATATTTGAAGCTAAGCAACTTTCATATGATTATGGGCCATTTGTGTTTCTTTTTCACTAAATTCTTTGTTGATACCTCTTGCTTGATTTTAAAAAGTTGGTCTTTGAATTCTACTCTAATTGTAGGCATTCTCTATATATTAGAGGTATAATGTTTTTGAGATCCTTCCACATAACATTTTCTTCATTTTCATTGCTCAGTAGCTTTGGACAGGACACAACTTGTTTATTTGCTAACTGATGGAGATCCAGGTTCTTCCCAACTTTGGGCTAGTATACATAATGCTGAATATAAATAATTCATTTCTATTTGGGTGTGCATAGGTGTGTATAGGTATATTTTCATTTCTCTTGGATAAGTGTCTAGAAATAGAACTGCTGGAGGGATAAATGCATGTTTGACTATATAAAGTGCCGCCATACTATTTCCAAATTGGCTACATTTCGCATTTTCATCCACAATGTACTGGGTCTATTATTAATTTTGAAGGAATAACACAAAAACACTTTTAAATTCTATATATTAATTTCTCATACAGTATATATGCCTGTCTACCTACGGTATATAAGCATAAATGTGTGTATGTCTATGTGTGTGTGTGTATGTATGTATGTGTATATGTGTGTGTGTGTATATATGTATATATATGTGTGTGTGTGTGTATATATATCCTGCATAAACCAAGCTATTTTGGTTTCGAACCGGTTTTAAGAGTGCAAATGTACCACAAGACCCAAATGCTGAGAACTGCTGTTTTGGAGGAACATTTAGAAATGCTGTTTTCCAGCAGCCACAAGGGGGAGCCCCTTGTCATTTCTGTGTTTCTAGATAAACTGCTCAAGCTCTGTCTTAGGGGAAAAGTAGATGGTGAACTTAACAAAAAAGATCTGATTTCCTGACAAAAGTGACAGCCCAGAAAGACATACAAGCTGATGTCCCCGCCTCTGGACGGGAGGAGACAGGACCCACACCAGACCCCCCTGGGTCTTTCCCAAGGAAGCAAACCTGGCTCTAATGAGGACCCGTTTCCAGGAAAGACAGGGCGCTGGAGAAGTTCGCCCACAGCTGGGCTGCCCTATAACATGGCAAGTGTCCGGTTTTTCAACAAAGAAACGTCATGCCGAAACACACCACTCAAAGCAAAACTCCCAACAGCTAACAGAGAAGTAAACAAAGAAAAATGAGGAAAAAGGAACTCTGTAAATAAAAGGACACTTTAGAAACACGTCACCCAACATAAGTGTGTGGGTCTTGTTTGGAAAAGGGCTTGAGCAAATGAAGTGCCAAGAGTCATTTATGAGATCATCCAGAAGCGGTAAATCCTCACTAATTATTATATAGTAGTAACAGGTTGATGATAATTTGTTAGCTATGACGATGTTATCATTGTTACATTATACTCTTCAAGAAGTCCTTTTCTGGAAGAGAAATATCTTGAATTATTATAAGCAAAATGATACACTCTCTGGAATTTGCTTTAAAATATTTTAAGAAAAAAGAGGACTATAGGTGGCATGAGATTAAATTAGACAGGCCAGATGTTGAACACCTCTGGGGTTCAGGGGGAAGGGCAAACAGATGTTCATTTCTCTATTCCCTTTGTTTTGTGAGGCTTAACCATTTCCAGAACAACAGGAAAATTGGCACTCCTGTGCTATACACCTGGAGACTCCACGAACCCTGGATAGGATCGTGTCTGCTGTACCGGCGACTCGGGAGACGCGGCCGAGGTCCTGCGCACCTGAGTGGGCGCCTGGGAAGACACGCGCCAGGTGTGCGGAGGGCGAGGCCTGGGCCAGAGGGGAAACTCTCGGATTAATCATTCAGAAGTCCTTGCTTTTTTCCAAAGTCATGGACACTTTATGATTTAATCTCTAATAGTGATTCGATATCAAATGCTAACTAGGAGTGCTAGTTTTACAAAGGTAAAAGGGAACACTTTCATCCATTCAAATTCTCAAGGTGAGCAGTGCACTGAGTGTGCACCCCGACTGCATCTTTACCCCCAGGGCCAGCCAAGCCTCCGACTCTGGCGAGGGACCCTCGGTCTGAGCCCCACGCCCGGACCCACCGTGCCACCCTGGATGGTGCCGGACCAGAGGGGACCCGAGCTGCAGCCCCTTGTGGGGCAATTCAGGCTGAGCCCCTGGTTTTCACCCTGCTTCCCCTCCCCCCGCATCTCTGTGAGTCCTTCATGCCATGCGCCCTCTGGGAGAATGAAGGAGCCTGAACAAACCCCAGACGATGCTGTGTGGTCAAGGCCTGGCGACGTGCAAAGGCCTGAGTCGCGCTGCTCCGTCCAGGTGCCTCATGCCGGGATCGCCCCCCTGGGGACGCGCATCCTTCCAAGATGAACTTCCCCAGCTGCCCCAGCACCTGTCCCTCCCGCTCCCTGCAGGGCGGCCGGGTTTAGGGGTGGGACCTGAGTCCCACGTGGACAGGTTGAATTTCTCTAGAGCAGTTACTTTGCTGTTACCTTACAGACACTGAATTGTGTAACTCAGTATTTCCCAATGTTGCATTTTCAGATGCTCTGGGGACGTGAGGGTGTGTTCAGACGGGACTAGCACGGAAAATGTTCATTTTTGCAGTTTGTGCAAATAAATGAAAATTGTAAAACAGCCGCAACAACAAAAAAGGCTTAGCAACCTCATGACAAAACCCCGCTGTCCCAGTGCTGAGACTCAATTGATAGAGATTTTCATAGTCCGGAGTTTTATATTCTTAACTCGGTGTTTTTTAACCTCCTGTCGTCAGATTGTTCTGGGGGTCTTGGGGCATTTGTTTCCCTAAGATGGACTTCGCTTAGTGAGAGAAACAAGGTAGTGAGGGATGTCCCTAGTGGCTGCTGGGAAACAGACACATTCCATTTCTAAATTTTCCTCTAAAACAGTAGGTCGGACTCATTACCCTGCACAAATGTTCTGGATCCAAAAGAGCTTTGGTTTATGCAGGAAATATAAAGAAATATATATGCATATATAAAGATATATATTGGATTGGCAATCAAAATTGTTTAAAATAAGAATATTTTTATATTACTTTATAAAAGTTAATAAGAGTCCCATTACATTGCTGATGAGAATGCAAAATGCTGCAACCATATTGGAAACTGTATGGCAGCTCCTTACATAGAGAAAATAACACTGATCACAGACTCAGTTATTGTACTCCTAGGTATTTACCCAAAGGAAATGAAGATATATATATACACACACACACAATCAAAAATGTGTATTATTTATATTCTGCATTATGAATAACAGTTCCAAATTGGCAGCAATTAATAGCTTGAGTTAGGAAATAAATAAATTGTGGTACTTCCAAATCTACTCTCCTATAGAAATGAACAAAATGTTAATATATACAACATGGATGGATCTCAAAATCATTATATCTTTAATGTATAAAGAATAGATAAATCTGTGCGGTATGCACCACTGGCGGATTGGACACGCTTGAATCTCTGGCACATTGGGGGGAAAGGAGGGGGCAAGGGCTATATTTGTAACCCTAATAATATTTATATCCCCATAATATGATGAAATAAAAGGAAGGAAAACAAAAGAATAGATAAAACTTGAGAAGGACTCAAGAAAAAAATAAAATTTTACAATCAAGTAAAACATATAATGAGAGAATTCATAGAAAAACATAAATGGCCCTTCATCATATGAAAAGTTGGTCACCTTCATTTATAATGAGAAATTAAAATTGTCACTTATATGAAAAAATCTAATAGTTTGTACACTTCCTTGCAAATACTGTGCAGAAACAGGCTTATATATTGCTGGTAAGAATGCAAAACCCCAATAGATTAGAACCTGGCAATATATTAGAAAATTCCATAAGCATTTGATCTTATTTCTCTGACTCTCCTCATAAAAATATGGAAAGAATCACGCAAAAGGGAAATATGAATAGATCCACGTAGGCCCTTATATCATGAAAGTAGAACAAGGGAAGGACAAGCTAAAATCTAATAAACAGAGCCTATGGCAGAGTGATGGAATATGATGGAGGAGATTGAGGTGATGCAACCTTATCTGAATGTAATTTTTATATAATTTTGATTTGGGGACGATGTACATTTTTTGTATAATTAAGAAACATGATTAAATTTTAAAAGTGAAAAAGCAATCCCTAAAATTTGAAAACAAAAGGAATCCAAGGAGTTTAAAATTCTATCCCACTGTTAGCATCACCATACAGAGAAAATCATTGGTTCAATTGATTTTAAAACATGGTTTCAGTTATACATGGTCAATATGATCTGTTTTAAGGACAAAATCCCCTAACAATTTCCAACTGGGTTATTATTGGTATTGTTGTTTTGAAAGTGTTATAGATATATTACAAGATAAAGCAAATAATTTTTGAATATTGCTAGGAGTCCAGATTTTCAGTTTAAGAGAAAAGAAATAAAAATTGAAATAAAAGAAATTACCACCCTAAATCAGAATTTGCAATTTAACAATGTCAATATGAACTCATAATATTTCTTTTAAAATAACATCTATCTCTACCTACTAAAAGATTTTAGAAAAATACAGCTTAGAGGTATTTAAAACACGACAACATGCCTAGCACCCAGATTGTACTCCCTAAATATTTTTCTTCATCTTATTATTCTGAAAAATTGATTTAAGAAAAACAAGAATAAAACACTGATGCTGATTTTTTTGTATAAACTACCTCTCAGAGTAACTAATTGGGCTGTGAGAGAAAGTCTTCCATAGAGAGAAATACCAGCTAAAAAATTCAGAGGGAGAGACAGAGTTTTTAAAATTACCCTTTTGATCCCTCATGACATAATGGACCCAGGGAAGAGGCGTCAGTGGATGCTCAGCCCAGGAAGGGAAATGTTGTTGGGAGCCATTCTCCCGGCTCCACCAGGCTGACAGTAAGTGAACAAGCCCCGCAAGTTCAGCACCACGGAAAGTGACATCATGAAGCATATGCCCATGTACAATATGCCCACCTAGGAGAGACACCTTATAAAGTAAAGCTGAACCCAAGGAACTTCTGATCTAGTTATCTGACAGAGGAAAAGTTTAAGTTACAGCTCAAGGAAGCAACTCCCTGAACGTGAGTCATCCCAACCACTCGGTGGCAGCTGTGTGCTGGGCGTGGAGAGAGGTCCCTGCCACAGAGGGAGGCGGTTTTAAGGACAGCGGGGACTTGGGAACAGGGCAACGGCAACAGAAAGGAAGTGCAAATGTCCCTAGATAAGCAGGAGAAGGCGCAACCTTGCTCAAAATAAGAGAAACACTGGTTAGAATGAATTGATACAACATTTCTCTTGAGTAAGTTTGTGTCATATTCATTCCCTGTTGTCCAGACCATGGAAATTCTTACACAAAGCTGGTGGGAAAGAAAAACAGCCAGTTCTAGGAAGGGGGATTAGGCATTCCTTTTAGAGAAAACATGGTACTCCCATTTATCCCTTAACCCAGCAATCCTACTTCTAAGAGCTTTTCTACAGATTCATGGGCAAAAATACAAAAAGGTATATGTACAAAGATAATCATTTTAGCTTTTTTGTTGGAGTGGTAGGTTTTATTTTGTTTTGGTTTTTGCTGTATCTGGAAACAATTCAACCACCCCTCAAGAGGGGATGGATTCAATGGACTGTGGCACTTCCACAGTACAGCCCTGAAGGGACCCTGTGGGGACGTACTCTGCCTTCTGCCCAGGAAGCTCTGAGCTAAATTCCATACCCTTCTCTAGGAACATAAGAGCACTTCATTGTCTAGGGTCACCAGATAAGACACAGGCACCCAGTTAAATCTAATCTCTAGATACACAACAAATGTTTCAGTGTATGTCCCATGCAATATTTCAAATCTACTTATCATAAAACATATTTAGACTTTATCTATACTTCAAATTAAACTCAGGGACACCATTTCTATTTGTCTGGCGTCAGTGCCACCCCAGTGTCACTACTGCCATAGTGGCATGTTTATCTGGCTCTGGAGGGCACCTGCCTCCAACTTTGGGAAATAATGAAGTAGGAATGAATGCACAGTCCTGAGAGGAAACTTTACTTCCATAAATGCCTATGGCCAAAAGACAGGAAGATCACAAGTACACAACCTAATAAATCATCTCAAAGAGCTGGAAAAAGATGAACAGAACAACCCCCAACCCAGCAGAACAAATGAAATTAATGAGATCAAATCAGAGCTAAATGAAATTGACAACAAGAAAAAACTCTATGGAAGATTAATAAAATAAAAAGTTAGTTCTTTGGAAAAATAATTAAAATTGACACACCTTTGGCTAGACTAATAAAAAGCAGAATAGAAAGAACTCTAATAAGCTCCATCAGGAATGAAAAAGGAGAAATTACAACTGATGCCACAGGGATACAAGACATCATCTATGAATACTACAAAAACCTTTATGCACATAAACTGGAAAATATAGAGGAAATGGACAAATTCTTAGGAACACAGCCTCCCTAGGCTCAACCAGGAAGAAATAGAATTCCTGAACAGACCAATATCGAGTACTGAAATTGAAATAGCAATAAAAAACCTTCCTAAAAAGAAATGTCCCAGAACAGATGGTTTCACACCCAAATTTTACCAGACCTACAAGGAAGAACTGGTGACTATCCTGCAGAAATTATTCCACAACATCGAGAAGGATGGAATTCTCCTGAACACATTTTATAAAGCCAACATAACCCTGATAGCAAAACCAGGAAAGGATGCAACACAAAAAGAAACATACAGACCAATATCCCTTATGAATATATATGCACAAATTCTCAACAAAATGCTAGCTAATTGAATCCAGGTGCTTATCAAGAAAATAATCCATCACAACCAAGTGGGCTTCATGCCAAAGATGCAGCAATGGTTCAACATATGCAAATCTATAAATGTAATTCATCATATAAACGGAAGCAAAAACAAAGACAATATGATCCCCTCAATAGATGCAGAAAAAGCATTTGACAAAATTCAATACCTTTTTATGATAAGAACACTTAACAAAATAGGCATAGACCAGGCTTACCTAAAATGATACAAGCCATATATGACAAACCCACAGCCAACATCATACCGAATGGGGAAAAATTGAAAGCATTCAGACTTAGAACTGGAACATGTCAAGGTTGCCCACTATCTCCATGTCTGTTGAACATAGTGCTGGAAGTCCTTGCTATAGCAATCAGACAAAAGATCAGAATTAAGGGCATCCAAATGGGAGCAGAAGTGATCAAACTCTTACTCTTTGCTGATGATATGATATTATATCCAGAAAACCTTAGAGATTTAACCAAGAGACTCCTTGAACTGATAAATGAATTCAGTAAAGTCTCAGGATACAAAATCAATACACACAAATCAGAGGCATTCATATACACCAATAACAGTCAAAGTGAGAATCAAATCAAAGATTCAATTACCTTCAAAATAGAAACAAAGAAAATAAAGAACATAGGAATATATTTAACTAAGGAGGTAAAAGATCTTTATGGGGAGAACTATAAAATACTGAAGAAGGAAATGGCAGAGGATGTAAACAGGTGGATGACAATACCATGCTCGTGGGTTGGCAGAATCAACATTGTTAAAATGCCTATACTACCCAAAGTGACCTACAGAGTCAATGCAATCCCAATTAAAATACCATCAGCATTTTTCACAGATATAGAAAAAATAATTTCATGCTTCATATGGAACCAGAGAAGACCCAATATAGTAAAGGTAATCCTAGGCAATAAAAACAAAATAGGAGGTATCAATTTACCAGACTTCAAACTATACTACAAGGCTATGGTAATTAAAACAGTTGGGGACTGGCACAAGAACAGGGACAGTGACCAGTAGAACAGAACAGAGAACGCAGTATAAAGCCATCCTCATATAGCCATGTAATATTTGACAAAGCAGACAAAAACATACACTGGGGAAAAGAATCCTTATTTAATAAATGGTGCTGGGAAAACTGGATAGCCACATGTAGAAAACTGAAACAGGATCCACACCTTTCACCTCTCACAAAAACAACTCATGCTGGGTAACAGACTTGAACCTTAGGTGTGAAACTATTAGCATTCTAGAGGAAAATGTTGGAAATGCTCTTCTAGAGATTGGCCTAGGCAAAGAATTTATGAAGAAGACCCCAAAGGCAATCATGGCATCAATAAAAATAAATAAATGGGACCTGATCAAATTAAAAAACTTCTGCACAGCCAAGAGCTATCATGAGAGCAAACAACCTACAAAATCGGAGAAAATTTTCACATGCTACACATCCGATAAAGGGCTTATAACTAGAATCTATTTATAACTTGGAAAAATCAGCAAGAAAAAAATCAAACAACCCTATCAAAAAGTGGGCAAAGGACATGAACGTAGACTTTCCAAAAGAAGACAGAATAATGGCCAATAAACATGAAAAAATGCTCAATATCTCTAATCATCAGGGAAAGGCAAATTAAAACCACAATGAGGCCGGGTGCGGTGGCTCACACCTGTAATCCTAGCTCTCTGGGAGGCCGAGGTGGGCGGATCGTTTGAGCTCAGGAGTTCAAGACCAGCCTGAGCAAGAGCGGAGACCCCATCTCTACTATAAAATAGAAAGAAATTAATTGGCCAACTAATATATATAGAAAAAATTAGCTGGGCATGGTGGCACATGCCTGTAGTCCCAGCTACTCGGGGAGGCTGAGGCAGCAGGATTGCTTGAGCCCAGGAGTTTGAGGTTGCTGTGAGCTAGGCTGACGCCACGGCACTCACTCTAGCCTGGGCAATAAAGTGAGACTCTGTCTCAAAAAAAAAAAAAAAAAACACAATGAGATACCATTTATCTCCAGTGAGAATGGCCTTTATCAAAAATTCCACAACCATAAATGTCGGCTAGGATGCTGAGAGATAGGAACACTCCTACATTGCTGGTGGCACTGCAAACTAGTTCAGCCTCTGTAGAAAGCAATATGGAGATACCTCAAAGAGATACAAGTAGATCTACCATTTGATCCACCAATCCCATTATTGGGCATCTACCCAAAAGAACAAAAGACATTCTATGAAAAAGTCACCTGCACCCAAATGTTTATAGCAGCACAATTCACAATTGCAAAGATGTGTAAACAACCCAAGTGCTCATCAATATGAGTGGATTAATAAAAAGTGGTTTATGTATGCCATGGAGTATTATTCAGCTATAAAAAACAATGGTGATATAGCACCTCTTTTATTATCCTGGACAGAGCTGGAACCCATTCTACTAAGTGAATTACCTCAAGAATGGAAAAATAAGCACCACATGTACTCACCAGCAAATTGGTATTAACTGATCAATACCTAAGTGCACATATAGGAATAACATTTATCAGGTATTGGGCACGTGGGAGTGGGGAGGGGGTGGGTATATGCACACATAATGAGTGCCATGCCCACCATCTGGGGGATGGACACACTTGAAGCTCTGACTCAAGGAGGGAGGGTGCCTAAGGGCAATATACATACATGGCCTTAACATCTTAACCCCCATGATATGCTGAAAAAATTAAAAAAAAAAAATCAATGCCCAAATGAAACAGAATGACAGGCTCAATGTGCTAAAGAAAAAAACCTGTCAAAATAAAATCTCATATCTGGAAAAATCTACCTTTATAAAATAAATAAAAATAAATGTATGCCAAGATAAACAAACACTAAGAGAATTTATTTTGAGCACACTTGCCTGAAAAAAATACTAAAAAAAATTCTGCAGACTGAAAGCAAGTGAGACCAAGCATTAAATCAAATTCACATTACAAAAGCAAGAGTGCTGATTAAGATAATTATGTAGGTAATTATAACAGATATCGTAATTGCATATTTCTTCTCCTTTCCTCACGTGAATGATTTAGGAAGCAATCATATAAACTACTCTGCATATAACTGCATTGGGTTTGTGGTATATGAAAATGTAATATATGTGACAGTAAGAACACAAAGGAGAAGGGTGGGACAAAGCCACACAGG
>VSMD01121814.1:0-41678 GCA_008750895.1 Mirza zaza
GAGATGTGCAGCGTTTGGGGGATGGTCACGCTTGAGGCTCTGACTCGAGGGGGCTGGAGGGGCATGGGCGACATACATAACCTTAACACTTGTACCCCCATAATATGCTAAACTAAAAAAAATAATAATAAAATAAATAAAAGATTAGTCAAATGTGGTGGGGTGTGCTTGTAGTCCTGGCTAATTGGGAGGCTGAGGTGGGAGGATCACTTGAGGCCAGGAGTAGGCTGTGATCATGACACTGCACTCTAGCTTGGGCAACAGTGTGAAATCCTGACTCTTAAAAAAAAAGTATTTGAAAAAACTGGGTGAAAAATTTAATGAGAATGCATATATAATTATTATTTTAATAATATATAATTATTTTATTAATATAATAATTATTTTATATGTGAGTGTATATATACATATATGTATATATACATATATGTACATATATATACATATATACACATATGTACATATATACATATATACACACATATATACATATATATATGTGTATATATATATATACACTCACATATAAAATAATAATTATATTGCCATGAAGGAGAAATAAATAGTCCTATAGGAGTATACAAATTAGGTGGTGGTAGCTATCCTTGAAGAGGCTAAAATGATTTCCTGATGAATTCATATTCAAACTTAATCATATGTATTAGTTTATCAGATAAACTGTGTAGAGCCATTTATTCCTTCCTAGCCTAAACTCTAGAAGGAAATAAGATAAACTATAAATGAATCAGCTTATACATTAATAAAGCTGGTTAGTAAAATTAAAACTGACTGCTCAACTACATGGAGACCATGGAGACGAAAGAAAATTCAACAGGGAACCACCCCCAGAGGGAGCGGTCACTGCTTTTCTTCCCTTACATGGATGAACTGGCTCGTCTGCAAGAAACACTGCCTCAGTGAGTTAGGCAGACACTGAAATACATATTTAAAATTGAGCTCAGTCATGTATGACGGAAATTACTTCGGAATGATCCATATTCCTTCTTATTGCACTACTGTGATTTTTGACGATTTGTATTCTTTGCTATAGAAGCCCTAATATGGACTTTAAAACAGGCTGCCAGTCTCTTTAGAGCTAATGCTAAGATACTACTAAAAGGGCGGTCACCCTGCTGGTTACAGGAAGAGAAAAGGATGCATGGGTAAGAGTGAGAAAAGAATGGAAGGAAATTCAGGTGTCCTGCCAAGAGGAAGCTAGTGGCCCTGCCTGACAAATGAGACCACAACATTCATTTCTTGCACCATTTCCTACTCAGCGCTGGATGGGTCACCAGGAACCAGGATGGAACCAACTCATCAATTACACTGAAGGGACACGTTTGTCAAAAGAAACTTTCCTGCAACGACTCCACAGGACTTCCTTTAAAGCCATCCTTCTCTTACAGAATTCTCAGTAAATTATTTTTTTTTTCATAAATAAGCTACTATTTTTATGTAAACTACTTCTCCTAACTAAGTTATTAAGAAGGAAAGAAAGGATTTTTACCCATCTGGGATATATTTCTTCAAAGACAAAGTGCAGATATCCAGTTCAGGATTAAAGTTGGAAGAAAGAAACAGATGCACTCTCATTAACTCATTCAAAAATGTTTGATAATTTAGGATTCACATCAGTCATGCCTAAAAAGTAAGTGCCTGGATCTTACCTATCGCAGGAATAGTAGTAGTGGATCTATCACTATTGAGACGTCACTCTTTAAACTACCCAAGTAGTTTATGGTCCACATACTATTAACATAATAAAACTAAGTTGAATACTACAAAAGTCCTAAATTAGAGTGTGTTTCCTCCTGATATAAAACTTTCTAATGTGGGGAGTAAAGTAAATGACAATATTATGGTAATTCAATATTTATGGTAATTCAATATTTAAGAACTGCAAGATAAAAGAAATATTAAACACACAAAAATCTTGCAATTCTGCTTCTATTCAAAAAATGTCTTGAAATTCAGCAGGATGCTTTGTAGATAGCAAGGTAATAATAATCCTCAATATTCACTAAGACCTAGATTGTCCTAATTTCAAACTTAGGAACAATCTATTTTATTCTTGGGTTATATCTACTTAGATCTTTATGGTTCAGAAAATACTGTGTATTTTTTTTTTTTTTTGGTTAGTTCTTTTCAGTTCCTGACAATTGTAAAAAAAAAAGCTAATTACTTGATGAATTCCATCCTTGATCCAGAGTTAGATTTAACAAAGGTATAATAGGACCATAGGGCAAAAAGTAAAGAAAGAAAAGAAGTGATCAAAATGATATAGGAACTGTACATTTTCACAAGGTTGCAGAAAGATACAAATTAAGGATATACTAAATTCCTATTTTATAGAGCTTACTTCAACACGTATTTTCATTATAAATAGATTTTATTTCATACCTAGGTAGATCCCCTGATACTTCTTTAAACAGCACATTAAATACTATTAATAGGTATAGAATGCTAGTTACTGGAAAGAGGAAAAAAGCAAAAAAAATGAAAAGAAGGAAATCTATATTTGTAAGAGCCAGCTTCAAATGAAGGTTAATCAAAAATGAAAATAAAGCATTTTTTAAAAGATTGCATTTTCAGAGTTTAATATTTATAAAAAATATTCACTTGACACAGGATTTTCTTTAAACCTAGATCCACCTGCTTTAGATATTTGCCCACTTGCTGACAATTTCTCAATGCATATTCTGCTCCCAAGGACCCTGAATAAAATATGATGAAGATTTGGAGACAGATTTTCCCACTCCCTCTTTCTATAGACAATTCTGAGCAATTAGTCACACTGCAGGGTTAAATGACTCTCTCTCTGTCTCTCTCTCTCTCTCCACACCTGCAAAAACTATGTTTGAATGCCACCGCCAAATCCACTGCAGGAATCAAAATTAAATTTGAACTGAAGATCTAGCCTAATACCTTATTTATTACCTTCTATTCTCCAGAATAGACAATGTTGAAGAAGAGGCCCCCAAAGGTTATACTTTATCGTCAGTTTGTTAGAATATTTCCCTATGAAGAAAAGTCTCTTTTGGGGACAGATAATATTGTAAAATATAGTTTTATTTCCCTTGTGCCCTATGGTAAGCAATGCTGATTCAATCACATCACACAGACTTGGAAGGCTTAAATAAGATACCTTTCCTTCCTTGAAAATGTTGCTTTTGAATCACATATTAATACATGTGCCTATTAATGCATATCATATTCTACTTATCTCAATAATGGGTTATTAGAGCTTCCCTTGGACTTATCCAAACGCTCTCACTTCTTTTAATTAGTAATTATTGGATGTAAAATGTAGAAACTCCCTTTGTCTTCAAGGGCAATATTTTATAAATGAATTTAAGACCATATACATGAATGGTGTTTGAAATATACACTTGCATCATAAGGCACCAGTTCCAACCCTGAATTGACTATTAATCCAGTACAGGGCCATGTACTATTCACTTAACCTCCTTTCATATATGTTGAACGGATGGGTGAATAAAAAAAAAAATCAGAATATTTGGCTTTGTAATACACAGACATCAAATCATTCTAGAACAAACACATACCTTCAAATACACTTATGCACATACATTAATTGGGACCTTTAACAAAACCTTCTCTGACTGACATGGACATAATAAATGTAAACTAAGGATGCCAGGCACAGTGGCCTATAATCGCAGCACTTTGGGAGGCCAAGACGGGAAGATTGCTTGAGGCCAGGAATTTGAGACCAGCCTGGGCAATATGGCAAGACCCCTACTCTACAAAAAATAGTTAAATAAAAAATCAGCCGGACATGGTGATAAGACCATTAGTCTTAGCTACTTGGGAGGCTGAGCCAGGAGGATTGCTTGATTCCAGGATTTGGAAGTTGTAGTGAGCTACAATTGCACCACTGCACTCCAGACTGGGCAACAGAGCAAGACCCCTCTCTAACCCTTTCTCTCTCAAAAAAAAAAAATACATATATATGTAAACTGAGGAAATGGAGCTCTTGAGAATTACAAGTAATTCACAAATTTGGCTGCTTACAGTATTTATAAAGGTAGCATCTTATTAAGCAAAGATACACAGCAATACATAATGACACAAAATCTCATACATTGGACTTTAAAAATCTGTGACTGATTTTTGAGTACCATCAGTTGATGGATCTGAGGTCTACATGACTCAGTTTTTAGGTCAGTACCTTTGCCATCAGGAAACCAAAAAGTGATCCGGACAGTAGATAAATGTGACTGAATGCCAAGTATATCTCTGTAAATATAATATTTATAGAAAGAAAAGAAAACTGCTTGTCAGGTCTGTAAAACTTCTGTGCATTTCCCTTGGCTTGGTTAATCTCATTTACTTATCGCCAGAGGCTTATACTAACACTAGTTCTGATAATCCTAAGGCTAAAACTAAAAAATTTACTTCCAATTTTTTTTTTTCAAAAGGCACTGCTTTTAAAACAGTCAGCTTGTTGAGCTAAAGAGCAGACAGACGAACTTGACCGTGTTTGTACTCACTGTAGAACAGAATGCCTCAGGCATCGGAAATGGAGGATCATAACCAGGCTCTCTGAGAGAATATGTGTCTCTGTTTTACTGTTCTTCCCTTCCTCCAAATCCCATCCACTCCTTTTCATTAGCTATCTAGCCACCAGACTTGTCTTCTTCCTCCATTTTAGAATCAATCTCTCTCTCTCTCTCTCTCTCTCTCTCTCTCTCTCTCTTTCATACAGAAACAGTCCAGATGACTATAGCTTGAGCTAAGGCAGAACATTCAAATCTCCCTATAGTTATCTCCTTACAGTTCTTTCAATGTTGACTAAAATTCTACCATCCCCGACATAAGAAAATCCAAGTTTAAAGAGCAACCGAATTTTTTAAAATCACATTATAATACTAAATATTAATAATAAAAACAATAAATCAAAAAGGCACTCGCTTGTCAGATCCAATTGAACAATGGTTCTGAGACTTTATGATGCATCAGACTAAGCTAAACCTCTGTTAAAACACATTTTCTGGTCCCAGCCTCAGCTTCTGATTCAGTAGGTCTAGGGTAAGGGCCTGAGGATCTGCCTTTCTAACAAGTTAACAGATGATGTGGATACTGCTGGTCTGGAGCCCACACTGAGAACTCCAATGTCCTAATTCTCTAAAGCAGGGCTTCTCTTGCTTTGTTTTAATTGCCCAGAAACAAAATGCACTGCAGATTCCCATCCTACTTCTGGAAATTAAAAATAATCCTTAAGGATCTGCCATTTTAACAAACATCTCCCATAATTCTAGGGATGGTAGTTGAGGAATATTGGGTGATCGTGGCCATAGCGTAGCCTGGAATGTCCTGGTTTACACCTGCTGTCCCAGTGTCCCATGTGGTTAGTAGTCCCTTTCTCTCTGAAAAGTAGAGTTGAAGGTACAGCATGTTTATCCTCTCTGTGAACCAAACCTTGAGAAACTCTGCTGCAGAGGTTTATCAAATCAGTAAATCACAAATGTTTTCATATCAAGTTTAAAACACCCTGCCCACCTGAGAACCAGGCTGCAGACTGTGGTCTATGCTTCTTAGCCTGCGATGCCGATACCTGCTAAACAAGCCTGTGATCTACGTCCATACCTGAGCTGAGCATCTCCTGAAATGTATGTTATCTACCATACTGAGAACTCGCTTTCTGCCTTTCATTTCCTATTTTGGCAAATAATTTTGAACAGGAAGGTGTAATAAAAAACATTGTTGGAAACAAATAATGCCACAAAGTAAACAACCAAGTCAATGAATAAATAAGTACAGTTTTAAAATAAAGGGCTACCTTAAACATTTTTACAGCCAGAACTAGTGAAAGAAATACCAGGTAAAGGGGTGCAAGCTGTTAACAAAGAGTGAACATTCTACAACCTCGTGAAGGTCAAGATAAACGTGAGTGCAAAGAAGGAGAATTCATAAAGAGAAAGTAAGGCAGGCAAAACAACTCTGGCAGGAGACATGTCATCACCTCATAGGTTTAAAATATAACACAAGTGCCAGTTCTGATGCTGGGAATGGATCCATTAATACTTGCAGACTAAAGACTGCAAAGACCCCACTGAATGCTGATTTGTTTCCAAGATGTATGGCTCCACTGATAAATTAAGCATGCCATTACCTCCAGACAGCTATACTAACTCTACTCTAGCTCACTGTGGTTCCTTCTCCCTTGCCAAAATAAATATCACGAATCTTCTAAGACACAGGTAATAAGGTTTCATGATTCAAAGTTTCTCAGAGTGTATGCTAGAAGCCACTTGAATCATAACCATTCATGATTTCCATCTTAAAAAAGGTTTCAGACCCCAGGCCAGGAGGTTTTCAATCAGAATGGTTAGAAGTAGGCCTGGATATCTATATTTTAATCAATATAGAGATGATATTATGCATATTAACTTTTTTAGAACTTCTGTTAGAGTTCTGCATGTTTTTTTCTATTGCTTTTAAGTGGCAAGCTCTCTGAAATAAAATATATAGATTTAAAAATATGGAGTTGATTGTTTGAAATGATATGTTTTAAATTTCACAATATAAAGGGCTTTATATAAAATGCACACTTATGGCAAGGAAAAGGTGTTATTCATCATATTGCAAAAAGAATATTAAAATAATTGGGTCTTTTAACATATGCTATTTTATTATACAGTATTTTATTTTAAGGAACATTAATGGATTAAGTTTCTTTATGGAAATGTTTCTTCTAAGGCTTAGAGCAGTTATTGATATGTATCTCATTTTTCTTATGCTCAAGTGATTTCCAAAGGGGGGAAATCTATGAAACTGTCAATTAAACAGATTTAGTTATTAGTGTCTCCCTTTTCCTTACTAGAATTGAGATTGAGGCATACATAATTCTTAAATGTATCTGAGCACTTTGGCAATAAACAGGTTCCATTGGTATGAAAACAGGGAAAAAGCAGAAAAAAAAGTTTAATATAACAATACATTTAACACAATCTGCCTCAAGAAATCTATACATGAAGGAAACATTTTATGTAACTCAATTTAAAGATTCACATATATCCCTTTCCTTCATTAAGGGTATAAATCAGGCAAAAATTAATGTTGGCAACATTTCGTTCTATTACCTGATGAAAACAATTTAATATTTAGTCCTGCAATCTCCCAATCCACCATTCTATACTTTACAAAGATTGTTCTGAAAAATCATCTAGCCAATTCCTAGAGGATGGAAAGTATATTTCTATGGAATATTCTCGGCTTAACACACATATTTTATTTAGAATCTACCAATTTATGTCCATGTCTATTTACAAAACAGGAAAAATATATATAGCTGCTTAAAATAAAAGATAGATGAGACGTTAAACTTTGCAGTTTATATTCCCACCAAACACTGAGATCACAAAAGATGCCTTTCCAACAAACACCCTACGTCCAAATCTACAACACCAGAGGCCAATAGACAGTGATTCTAGAAAGAGTCAATAAGATAGTAAAAAGCTTATGAAACACCTAAAAGAAAATACTACACTGTACATTTTCACCTGTGAATGGAAATTATATTCCCTTCTTCATCTGACTAGGAAGGTCGTGCCTTAGGACTGTAATCAGGTGCCACCCCTTCTGGGATGCCTTCTTGTACCCCACCCACCACTTTTCCCATCTCATTTACTTATCCCTGTTAGAGATCCCTATAACTCTACTTACACACATGGGTAGCACTTTACACCTATCTTCCTCTGTACATTGTTAGCAATAATGGACGAGCGACCATGTTTATTTAACCTTTGACTCTACAACCCTAAGCCGAGTTTTTGCCTGACTCAGAATAGGGATGCATTCAATAAAATGTTGGTTGGTTGAATAATTGTTGGAATATTCAGCTGAAAATACTGGCCAAAGGATGAAGTAATAATTGGCTCCAGCTCCGGCTCTATCAAAGCAATTCAATTCAATTCAAACTAATTCAATTTCAACTTCACTCAACAGACATTTACTAAAGGTCTAGCCTTTGCCTGTAATAGAGATATAAACAGCGTTTTGACCTGCATTGTCTCCTCAATTGCTTTAACGCTTTAATTTGCCAATAAAGGCACAGTGTAAGTCGAAAACTAGAAATTAATTACAAGGGGACAGAAATCATAGTAGTGCTTCAGGTTTTATGGGAAGAAAATAAGAGTAAATAGATATAATTTTTTTTCTATAGAATTTCACAGAGATTGTAGGTAGACATTTATGTATAGGCTTTATTTTTAAATAATCTAATCTTTTTAATCTAAATCTTTTCTTAAGCAGGCTTTCTCAAAAGAGGACCGACCATCCCTTGTATGTATTAGATTATATTTTTCTCCTATGCATCTAGAATAGTAACAGAATAGCATTAGTATTCCTTTGGAGAACTGAGAAAATAGTAACTCAAATATTATCTCTTGTGTTTTGTGGGTCAAATGAGGAACCCCAGTAGAGGTGTGTTGCCAGTGTTTCTATTACAGATTATATGTACCATATACAGTTGGCTTTCTGTATCGATCTACCACAGATCAGAAATATTTGGGAAAAGGGAGGGTGTGAGAGGGGGAAGGAATGAAAAATTACCTATTGGGTACCATTTGGGTGATGGGTACACTTAAAAGCCCAGAGTTTACCACTACACAACATAACTTGTATGCCCTTAACCTATAAAAAAAAATAATTGGAAAAAAAAATGGATGGTTTTGTTTGCACTGAACATGTACAGACATTTTTCCTTGTCATTATTCCCTAAAAATACAGTATAACAACTATTTACATAGCATTGCATTGTATTAGGTATTATAAGTAATCCACAGATGATTATAGGAGGATGTTCATAGGTTATTAATATATGCAAATACCATTTTATATAAGAGACTTTAGCATCTGTGGATTTTGGTATCCAAGGGAGGTTCTAGAACAAATTCCCCATGGAAATGGAAGGATGACTATATTTATGTATATGTTCTTCAGAACTTACCTCATTGAATGTATAATTAATTGATTTAATTACTGGTGTTTAATAGTATAGACAACCATTGGAATCAATCAGGAGATTTGCTTTAGTATAAAACCCTTAGACTTAAATTATTTAGAGAGTTGGCTCAACTCTCCATCTCACAAATTTTGGAAAGACAAAGAAACAGATTTCATGGGGAACAGTTGGGAAGAAACCTTCCCTGGAGATGGTTTAAGAGAGAGTTATTCTCTCTTGTCTCAGGGTTTAAGAGAGCTCCACTTAAAATAATGACTGCTTTAAATGTTTCCTATCGCCAAGATTCCCATGAGGGTTTTCATTCAGGACATTGGAGGCATGAATTAAAAACATATGGGAGGAAGCAGGATGGTGCTCTTTATGTATTCAGGATCACCTTTATGGAAGAAAAGGATGAGAGGTCTTGGAATCAACCACAAAACTGGCTTATGGGGGGAAAAAAACCAACAAAACAATAGTGACTGAGAACTTCGGCTACTCAGACCTCCCCTACAAAGCGCGTGCAACAGGGGAAATGATTTAATTAGGTCACCTTCAGACTCTCTTCCACATCTAAGATTCAATGATTTCATGATAAAGCGTGTCAGCCTGGAAATTATAAAACACTCTGATCTTTCACTGTCTCCATAAGGGCTGTGCCCATCAGTATCTGCCCCCCAGGTGCTGCACCAACCTGGGGCTAGAATACTTGTTCAATTGAAGCTATTCTGCTCCTCTACTTGCATTCTCCCCGCTTCAGTCCCTGAATGCTCCAAGTTCTTTCCCAGCTCAAGACTTGGACATGCCCTTCCCTTCACTCTTCTCCAACCTGGCCTTTTCTCTTTTCTTAAAGATATATTCCTACATTTTATTCGTTCAATTATTTTTTTTAATTTTAGTTTTAACTGATAAATAATGTTTATAGATATTTATGGGGTACGATGTAGTGTTTTGATATTGTTTACAATGTGGAATGATTAAATCGGGCTAATGAACAAATCCATCACCTCACGTATTTACTATTTTTGAAGCAACAACATTCAAACTCCACTCTTCTAGCAATTATACATGCACAATGGATTATCATTTGTTAGACTCACCATTGTGTGCCATGGATCACTAAAGCTTGTTTCTCCTTTCTTACTGAAACTTTGTACTCTTTGATCGACCTCTCTCCTTTCCCTATCCACTGCCACACCCTCCCATCCACCAGCTTTGGGTAACCACCATTCTACTCTCTACTTCTATGAGTCCAACATTTTTAGATTCCACATATAAGTGAGATCATGTGGTATTTGTCTTTCTGTGCCTAGCTCATTTCACCATCTTAATGTCCTCCTGGTTTGTCCATGTTGTAGCAAATTACCAGATATCCATGAGCAGAATGAAATTGGACCCTTATCTCACACAATACACATAAATCAACTTGAAATGGATTAAAGACTTGAATATTCAATACCTAAAACTGTAAAATCACTAGAAGAAAACATGGAAGAAATGCTCTACAACATTGGGCAAAGTTTTCTTGGATATGACTTCAAAGCACAGACAACAGAAGCAAAAATAAACAATGGGATTGCATCAAACTAAAAAGCTTCTGCACAGCAAAGGAAACAATTAAAAAAATCAAATGGCAGCTTATGGATTGGGAAAAAAATATTTGTATGTCATACATCTCACAAGGGGCTGATAACCTAAATATATAAGGAACTCAGCTCAATAGCAAGAAAACAAATAATTCAAATCAAAAAAACGGGCAAGAAACCCAAATAGACATTCTCAAAAGTTAGACATACAAATGGCCAACAGATATATGAAAAAATTATTCATAATCACTGATAAGAAAAAATGCAAATTAAAACCACAATGAGGTATCACCTCACACCTGTTAGAATGGCTATTATCAAAAAGACAAAAGATAACAAGAGTTGGCAAGGGTATGGAGAAAAGGGAATCCTCCTGCACTGTTGGTAGGAATGTAAATTGATAACAGCCATTACGTAAAGCCATATGGCGCTTCCTCAGAAAACTAAAAATAGAATTACCATATGATTCCAGTAATCTCAAGTCTGGGTATATTTCCAAAGGAATTGAAATTAGTGTGTCAAGGGATAGCTGTACTATTCATGCATGTTCATTGATGCCTTATTCACAATAGGTAAAATATGAAATCAACCATGGTGTTTACTATCAGATAAATGGATGAAGAAAATGCAGTGTTCATACACACACACACACACAATGGAATATCATTCAGCTTTAAAAATGTATATGAGGAGGAAGCCTGTCATACCTGGTTCTTTATAATGCTGAAGCTTCAGCTTAGTACCACCTCCACAAATAGCCCATCAATGAATATACTAACTAAATTTACTAACTAAACTTCTCTTTATTCTTTATCCCAGCACCCCCGACCATTTCATTTATAACATTAGTCACTATTTGTGATTATTATTAACTTTTGTCTGTTTCTTCCAAAAGAATATGCATTTATAGGGTAAAAACCATGTTTGCTCTCCCCAATTTCTGACATATACAAAGTGCGCTGTACACGTTTTACTGGATGCATGAAGGCATCAGCACTTGGATGGAAGGAGGGAAGGAGAGGGAGAAAGACAGGAGAGGTAGTTCAAACAGGGGATGTTTGGGTATGGCCTGGGCAATGCCAGATGTCCAGTTACCCAAATAATACCAGCAATGGTGAGCTGAAACTCAACTGGGATAGGTCAGCATGAGTGGACCAGAAATGGACGAATAAAGATATACTGGTTTCAATATTACTTGGCTCACTGCTTGTGCAGAGTTACAGTGACTGAATTTTCCAGATGGTTTACCACTTGCAAAGCATTGCCCATTAGCTGGGGCCACTCAGATAGGCTACGTAATCTGGCCTATTTCATACGATTTCCACTTGACCCAGGTATACTCTATATTTTTACTTGCCCAACCTCTCTCTTCAGGGTTACCATTGTTTTGACTTCATAAATAGCCTCCTTGCTTAGGTAACTGTGACTCAGGCTTCAGATGTTGCTGCAAAAATTCCTTCCTCAGGAAACCTTCACTGACCAGATAATTGTAAACTTTTCTGATTCCCTGTACTTCCCCTACATGATAATAAATTTGTATGCTTATACAATTTCCAACAGTTTCTATATCCCTGAGCTCAAGGCCAATGCATTTCTCTGCTCTGCACTGCATTCCCTGTGCCAAGCACAGTGACTGACATACAGCATGTGTTCTATAAGTACTAGTTGATTGGATTAATTATGGTTCTTCTTACCTGTTTTGTGGACTTTCTTCTTTAAGAAGTCAGTTACACAGAATTACGTGAAATCCACCTTAATGCATCATTCTTGTAAAATATTGAAAAGTGGAGAAGTTTGTGCCCAAATCCCCTTTTTAATGTTTCACATCCCGTTCTCCTCCACTGAAGAAGACATTTCCGCTTCCAAACTTATTCTTTACCTTTACATACGTACACATAGAGAGATGTGTATATTTTTTCATTGATTTTATTAAATAAAAAGCATCACAACATACAGATCATTCCACATGTTGCTTTTCTTATGGATATGCACATTACTTCTTAACAGAACACATTGGTCTGCCTTATTTTTAAAGGGTTTATAATCTGCTATAGGTGTGGAGCATAACTTTCAGAACGCTTCCCCTATTGATAGAATCTTAGATTATTCACAATTTTCCTCTATTGCAAAAAGAGTTACAATGAATATCTTTGAATATACTTCATCATATGCATGTTTAATGGTTTTGGATAATAGAGTCTTAGACTAAAAAAAGCTAGATGAATTTTTTTAAAGGTGTACCCCATTCCAGATGCAGTGCTCAATCCGTTTCATTAGGTTGTCAAGCTTAAACGTTGGGTATCTAAGACACTTGGCATTATCATTCAATTCTAATTTTCATCATCATCTTGGAAAACCCATGAGTTGTTCAGGTGAATCTGTAGTATAATTTGAACACATCTGTCTTTTTCAGCTATGTTGTGCTGGGGTGATGAAATAAAACTTCAATCAAAAGAAATATAAATGCTAAAATAACAACACATGTAGAATAATACAAATGTACTTATTAGCCTTTCTAAAAACTGATTAGTATATTCTCCCAACACAACAGTTATAAGTAAATCATTGCTAAACATAATGGCCCTCTAGCTGGGGCAAACTAATTGAACAAGTTTTTGTTTTTTGTTTTCTTTTTAATTTGCTCCTGATAATAACTGAGACAGCAAACAAAAAAAAATTCATTTATAAAAAATGGCATCTTCCAATTATAAGAAGCTAAACGACTCCTTTTATGAGAATTTTGACAGGATGCAAAAATCAAATGGTAAGAAAGTAAGAAGTACTAGTCTCACTATAATGTAGAACAATAAATCTGGCACCAATTGATCAGTGTACTTCACAGAATTTATGAATGGTGAAAATATGCGGTAGGAGGTTTTATAATGGAAAGGATATTTTTAAAAACTAAAAAATGATTTTTTTGAGCAGAGTTACAAAACTTCAGATATCCATATGGTAAATCTAACCATTATTTAAGTCATTAAAACTTCAACTTAAAGTAGACAAACACTGGATTTATATTAGCAAAACTAGAACAAAATTTTTAATGAACCTATTTTTCTCTTTTGTAGTAGATTTTTAAGGTACGTTTTAGTCATGTTTATTAATTTATTTATTTTTGGCAAAAAAAAAAAAGAGGGGGGATTCTACAGAGGCACATTTGCAAAAAAGAAGAAAGTTTCTACTGTGTTTTTCAGAAGCCGCTGACTTCTTGTTTGTGGCATCAAGAAGTGTGTCTGGATGAGCGTGATCAATGTTCATTAAATGCACTAAACTGACAGGTACACAAAATGGCACCACATGTCTGTGCATCTGAGCTTTGTGTAATGAATAAATGGAGCGTGTGATCCCAAAGGCAGCTGCACCAGCCGTAACTTTGTATTTGACACTTGACTGCTCTTAGGAGTTTGTTTGTCAAAAACTGTCCATTTGGAAAAAGTAAATAAAAAAAAAAAAAACGCAAAAACATGTGAGTCTTTCTAGAGGGCAGTGACACACCACCTTCTCAGGAACATCACTTCTAGGAGTCAGAGTGTTCTGAGATGGATCAATTATTTATTTTATTGGCTATTAGTTCATTGCCGTTGGAGTTCATTCAAAGTTCATTCCACTAAGAACAACGGCATCGCCTTACACGCTAAAACCCAAAGTTGATGTGAAAAAGAGGGCAGCTAAAGCCAATGCTGCTTTTTCCATTTGACATAGAAATTCAGATTTGGTACTAAAAACCCCGGGCAGGCGGCAAACAGGGATAAAAGGAATTTAGTTCCTGGACAACAGAGCATGAACTAATTTTCAGGAAATGTTATATCTCATGACCTGATGTTCCCTCCATCCCTACACACAATAAAGCAACCCTTTGACACCATGTCATATTCAGACATTAGGAGAAACAGGACATTAACAGCTCTCCCTTTATGTCAGAAAGATCTCCCTACTTGCTGACAAAGAGCTAAATATCTTCCTCTAAAATTCTGAATTGCTTCAAAAGATGTATAGAGGTTCAGCAAAATGCTAAAAATCAATTCTCATATACCATCCACAACAGAAATACCAACAATCTATAGCAGAGAAGGGACTGGCAGTGGAGACCAGTTTATAGAGTGATGGCTTTGGATGCAAGGACTTTATCCGAAACTTTGCTAATTTTCCTGATACAGGCTGTCAGGAAAAAGAGAATTCTCCAAAGAGAATGCACTATCAGAAATCATTTAGAATTTATAAATAAACAGGTGCCTTTGCTTTTCAGAGGCAGTGAAAATGACATCTGTCTGGAGCTGGAAGGAACTTGGCACACTATCCAATTCAGACCCCCTATTTCATAAAAGCCCCAGAGCCCAAGTCTCCTGACCCCTGGACTACCACTGTTCTACCCTGGAGACATGTGAAAAGAGGTGGGTGGAAAGTTCCTCAAGTGGAATTTGGTATTGGAACTTTAGTTAAGGGGCAGAGGATAACACAAATTGACTTCAAAGACTGGTCTGCATTCTTCTCCTGGGCATTGCTCTAGATGTGGTTAAAACCCCTCTCTAATTCTGCATAAGTTCATCTCTGATGAAAGCCACCTAGTGACATTTTATGCTGTCTTTTTACTTCATTTTCACATTTTCAGAGTACAGAAAGATAAATCTGTCCATAAAAACAACAGTAACAGCTAGTTAAAGAGTCAGGATTAGACAGTGGCTAGGAGCTTAAAATCAGGTACACCAATGTTCAGAATGCACATCTTAGAGACGACATCTAAAAGGAAAGTAAAAGTCCAAATTCTCTCCCAGGCTCTTACTTCCTAGCGTGTTGTTGACAAAACCACTTAATCTCTCTGTGACTAAAGTTTTTAATTGGTAAAATGGGAATAACATTCTTTTGAGCGATACCTCAAAAGATTGCCACGAGTATAATATCATGTAATAGAAATGACGTAAAGTACTTAAGCATTTTGTCTACCAAGTAAACGCTCACGACTCAGCAGTCACATTATAAATGATCTTGATGTTTGCACTATCTTCGATGAACAGAGGTTAGGCTTTGGGGAGGTCACATATGTCAGGAGTCCCCAACCTACGGTGGGTTGTATAATTATTTCATTATGTATCACAATGTAGTAATAATAGAAATAAAGTGAAAAATAAAAGTAATATGCTTGAATCATCCCCAAACCATTTCCTCACCCCTGGTACAAGGAAAAATTGTCTTCCATGAAAACAGTCCCTAATGCCAGAAAGTTGGGGACCGTTGACGTATGTCATTCAGTAGAATTCCCAGTGAAGGTATGAAGAACAGCCTCAAGGACTGGTTGGTGCTACCCGCTATAGAACAGCACAAAGAAGAACCCAAGATCAACATATGAAACCCCCTTAAGCCTATCCCAATGCTCACTCCCTGCCACCTCTAATGCCTCATCACAAGACATTGCTTATTATGCAAGGTTGGTTATCAGGGAGATGGGAGAGGGCTGAGCTGGGACTGTCTTTCAGACATCATGTTGCCGGTAACCATGGCTTCTGGCAGAATCCACACCTGGAACAACTTAACTCTCAACTAAAAATTATAATCCTCAAGTGCCATATAATGATAAACATTCAATAGCATGAAACCAAAGGGAAATAAATATTTGAGCTGATGTGTGCGCTTATGTTTGTGTATTTGGGGGAAGAAGAGGGAAATGGACAGATCCTGGAAACCGCACTCATATTTGGTTACATATGATGATTCTTCTAAAGATTTCCTGGACTCATTTAATACAAGAAGGCATTTGGTTTTCCACAGGCTACCTAAACATACCCTTTGCCTTCCCATCATCTTCTGCATTACGCTGTGTTACGTTTGTTAGTAGAAGTTTTAAAAATTGTTGCAAATTACATTTTAGATTTATTCACACAATGTTATTGGACATATAAGTGCTTTATCTTTTAGTTGCAGACTTCTCTACTTGCAATGTTATATTATGTCATCCATATTACATTTCACTCAAATGCCAGCATTTTTTGAATCACTGAGCTGAAAGGGACTTAAGGAGATCAGTTTATTCCGTCCCCTGTCTGGGAACAAATAAATGCTGAATACATCCTGAATACCTGAGAATCTCAGGAGGTAGACTGTTCCCACCCCCACTCCTCACTCTCTTTATTTCTGCATAGGACATCCCAAGTTCTTTAAATCTGTATACTCCTAAAAACTATAAAATTTTTAAAGTGTGAACGTTAGAAGATACACAAAGCTATATTACTGTGGAATGTTGATATATTTATTGAAGCTTTTCACCCAATAGAATTTATGGTACATAATTCATGGGAGGAGATTACCTGTAATATGACTGATTCCTTGAAAAATGGAATAGTCACTATTATTCAAAGCAGCTTATTTAATATATTTTCCATCATTGGGAATATCCAATTTCTGGGAATTCTTTTTAAAACTGAAACCATGTAGCCATTTAACTTCTACATATTAATCTTACTCCTGAATCCTAAAGCTAATGTAAGTAAACCTACTTTTACCGTAAGATCTTGAGGAAGTTCTTTATCTTTTCAGTGTCCTTGTCCTGAAATAAGATTCAAGGCTTCCTTCATCTCCTGGAATTATCTAAACACTGTGATACAAGCATCATGAACTTTAAATTATCCTTGCCTTCACAATGCTAGCCAACACTGATTAAAGATGTTATTGATTACTTTCGTCAATTCAATGTCCCTGGCATCATTTTATTTATTATTTCTTCGTACCTCCTGTCTTTTATATATCAGAAATGCTGAATGATTTCCTTTTGCATAAACCCTGGATGTGCTTTACAAAAGTGGAACCTTTTTACCAATTCTTTATTTCAGCTTTATCAACAGTTATTTAACACACAAACGCAATTGCCAAATTATAACTTTATGCTGACACTGGACCGTGTTAAGTAGTACATAACTGGACAGGAAGTAAATATTTGTTACTTGGGTAGATTCTATTGTACATAATGATTAATTAGTAATTTTAGGACGACCTGGCTGTAAGCGATTTAATGTTGGGAACCCCATGTTTTGGCATTAGTAAATATTCTCTCCATATTATTATTATTACTATTTTTTTTATCTCAGCATATTATGGGGGTACAAATGTTCAGGTTACGTGTGTTGCTTTTTCTCCCTTCCCCCACCCAGAGTCAGAGCTTATTTTTAAGACATTGCTATAAATCTCATTCTTATTCACGTATGATGATCTTTTAAACATATTTTATTTTTTAAAGCAGTTTTAAGTTCACAGCAAAATTGAGAGGAAGGTACATAGATTTCCCATATATCCCCTGCCCCCAGCCAACGGCTTCTCCCATCGTCAAGATCCCTCACCAGCGGTACAGACAAGGAAAATGTCGGGCGCCTGGACGCAGCCTTGCTGCCTCCCCACTGCTCTGCACCTCCGGGGGCCAGCGCTGCTGGGGCCAGCCCCTCCCCCCCTCCCCCCCCCCCCTCCCCGCCACCACCTGCTTCTGGGCTCTGCACTGACATCCGCTGTCCAGGCTTCCCTCCCTGCTGGGCCACCTCCTGTCATCAGGCCTCGCTGCTTGCATGGTCCTGATTGGGTAATTTTTGAATCCCACTGTTGCTGATTGGATGTTAAAGCTTGTTACTGACTGGATGTTAAAGCTTGTAATTGATTGGACACTTTCGGAGTCCTACCAAGGGTATAAAAGCAGGAGGAGACCAAGGAAGGGGGGTGGTCAGAAGATCAGAAGAGAGAAGAGAGCTGTAACACTTGCTGTGCTGAGTCTGCTGGCTGAATAAAGGCTCCAACTCTTCGTGTGCTGCTGGATTCTTTCCCTGGTCAAGAGCTGTAACACTAGCTGTATCCTAACAGTACAATTGTTATGATCAAGGAACCCACATCAATACATCATTATCACCCAGAGTCACTAGTTTAAAGTTCACTGTCAGTGTTGTACATCCTACAGCTTTGGAAAAAAAAAATCAGAATAACATGTCTACACCATTATAGCATCATGCAGAGTAGTTTCACTGACCTAAAAGATCCTCTGTGTTCTACCTAATAATCTCTCCCTTACTCCTAACCTCTGGCAACCACTGATCTCCTTACTGTCTCCATAGTTTCACCTTTACCAGAAAGTCATATAGTTGGAAGCATTCAGTATATAGATTTTTCAGATTTGCTTTTTTCACTTAGTAATAGGCATTGAAGTTTCCTTCGTGTCTTTTTGTGGCTTGATAGCTCATTTCTTTTGAGGGCCAAATAATATTACATTGTCTGGATGTGCCATTGTTTATTTATCCATTCACCTACTGAAGGAAATCTTGGTTGCTTCCATGTTTTGGCAATGATGAATAAAGCTGCTATGAACATCCATGTGCAGGTTTTTGCGTGGCCATAAGTTTTCAACTCTTCTGGGTAAACCCCAAGGAATGTGATTTGCTGGATTGAATGGCAAGAGGATATCCAGTTTTGCAGGATCTAATCTCCTTTTTCTTAGTTAGTTTATTACAATCACTCTCCCAGTGGTCTGTTGGCAGGTTATTAATAAGAAGGAATGAGAAGAGAGCTGAAATTCACAGCCTTTCTCGAGACCCCAGAGTGAAGCACGAAAGAGCTCAGTGCAAGCTCAGAATCCCTGAACCCAAACCTAGATTGAGATTGTGGGATTCAGGTTACTGTTTCAGAAATGAGCTCAAATGGGTCGTTAATATTCTTGATCGTCTCCCAATATGATAGAAAGAATATAAGATTGAAGGAACTGGATTCTGGTCTTGAATTTTCCACCAACTATCTATTTGATTATAGACAAATAACCACTGGACTGTCTCAACGTTTTAAGCTTTAACACTGACAACAGAAAGGAAGAACAGAAATGGAAATTATGACATATGAAAAGCAAATGTGCCTCTGTCCATTCCAGGACAGGAAAGTACCTGAAGGGGGTGGGCAGCATGTCCCACAAGAGATGAGCTGAAACTCCTTGTTCATAATCTATCTGCCAGCCCTCAGCTGAGAAGGTTACTTATCAACTGCGAGACTTCTGGTGAAAGAAGTAAGACTGATTTGGTAAAAAGTCAGGACAATGGGAAGTCCCTTGATTTTTGTTACATCACAAGTCATGAAGGCTTTTTCGAAGAAAGAGTAGCAAGTGGTAATTCAAATGAGGAAACATGAAGAGTCAACATAGATAATATCTATTAAGGGCGTACAACTGTCTAGTTGGGAAAAGCCTCCTAGATATCAAAGCCTCCTTGGATATGTCAATTTTCTCATCTGTAACACAATATGGTTAGATATCTACCAGCTATCATTCTATCCATTTTCTGTACATTTAAATTATATTTTACATGTATCATATAAGTCAGACATTGCTGTTATCTTCAATTTAAAGATGAAAAATTGATGGCATAGAGAAATTAAGTAAATTCTCCAAGGTTATAAAGTTAGTAGGAACAAAGTTAGTTAGGAATAGTTAAGAATATAAAGTGACATAATATATAAACCCTCAAATTTTGTGAAATTATTCTTTTTGGAGGATACAGCTGGCCTATGATATGTAATGATCATTCTGAGGCAATCAGCTCATAATTTATTGAAAATAGTTCTTCTTTTATTACATAAAACCATTCTCTGCTTAATATATATATCTTTTATTTCTCTCCCCACTAGATGGTTCACTCTTAAGGACAGAACACACTACTATCTTATATATTTCTTAAAAACCCCCAAAGAATGTAACCTAATGCCTATTTAAATGGCGGTTGATTGACTAAATACTTCTCAGCCCAATTCACCTTATATTGAAATCCAACCAGTAATTAAGAGTGTTATAGTATATTAATAGAAAAATTATAAACCTAGTTTATAACTTTGGTTATTAAGCTTCCAGGGTTGGTAGCGAGAGAGGAGTATGTGGTGAAATCCAGAATTCTAATGAGACAGTGCTAAAATAAATGCAAAACCAAATTTCAAAAAATAGGTGAGAATATATAAGGTCAATAGCAACAGCAATAACCCCTATGTGGAGTATTGTAGTATTTAGAAGGTTTATGAAACTTATAGAAATTATATTATTAATAGAAAGATAAAAGAAAAAAAGTCTTAAAAAGTAAAAGGCAAAGGAAATCAGCAGGTCACCAAAGCCAAGCCCTGAGTCCCACAGAAATGTATGCCAAGAAAAAGTTATTTTCTGTCTTACACTTACCATTGAACTAAAAATAATGTGGTATGTTTAATCCATTTTCTTCTTTCTTATAAAATGACCCATCACATCCATGTCCTTGAAAACGTTATGACTTTATAAAAGCACTTGACAATTTCCCACACCTGGTTAAGCCCAATGAAACTCTGCACTATTACAATGCTTGATCCATAAACTGCAATTCTATAAAATTCATATAGATTACCAGAAGGCCTTAGCTATTACAGGTCTCTTGCACAGAGAGCACGAATTTGATATGGGTAAAACATTATGGGGCCTTTATAAACCAACACAATCAATACCTTTACAAAATACAGTTGCTCCTGTGATGGTCACCCATGCTGGGAGGGCTAAAGCCAGAGACCACGTAACAGACTGTAGGTTCTTAGCCTGAATGCAGGACAGAAGAGCACATTTCACACTACAATGTATGACTACCCGGCACTCTTTTAAGTCAATTAAGAAGTCAGGATACTTTATCCACTGGGTAAAAATAGTGGTGCTCTTAAATGAGCTACCAAAATAGAAAGTGATTAAACCTACACTTGCATTATACTTAACATGCTGGAAATAATGATTTAGGTGAAGAGGAAACTGCCTCCCAATTTTGAAATATTGGAAGAGTTTTCCAATAAAGCTCACTTAATGTTTTTTATTTTCCTTTCTTTATGTGATTTTTCTTGAATGTACAAATAAATTATTTGATAGTTTAAATTAGGATTCATGAACCTATATTCATAAGTGTAATTGATTTGAAATATTCTTTTTTATGCTATTTGGGCAAATCTTTGTATTAATGTAATGGTGACTTGATAATTTTTTTTTTTTTTTAAGATTTCCTTCTCTCTCCATACTGTAGAAAAATCTAAATACAGAAAAAAAAAATCTAGTCTTTGAAGGTCTAGGTGTGATGATTTGGGGTAAAGTAGTTTTGAAAAAAATTATTGATTTTTCTCCAGTTAAAGGTTTGTTTAGGTTTTCCTTTTTAATCTACTATGAGTACATTCTTTTATTTCTGATTATATAAGTAATACATGATCACTATAAAAAGGATACAATTACAAATAAGAGAAGTTTTTAATCACTTGAATTCTCAGCCAATGATAACTACCTATTAATATTTTAGTGTGAATCATTTTACATATTTCTTCAGTGCATATATATATATGCTATTTTTTGTCATATTCTTTTAAAATAGCCCTTTTATTTCACTGTGCTTTTTAAAGCTAATATGCTTATCTCCTTTATTGAGAAATATTTATGTGGGACCAACTACGTGCAGGGCATTATGCTAAAGGGTGAATAAGAAACAATCTTAAACCTAAATCTTAAACCAATCTTAACCAAAGATGGTGCAGTCTAATAAGTGGGATGAAACACCTGTATAAATAATTCAAGTAGCACCTCTGGTACATGAAAGGCATTGACCTTTTGCACCCACTAGCCATCCTACATTATTAGAAAACCCTGAAATCCCCCAGGTCAGGGAAGTCTTACATCTCCCCATTTCCAGCTCTATCTGAACACCAGCTGTCAGTCATGTGCTGGAGGTACTGTCCCCAGTGTTTATATTGAGAGGAGATTTAGATCTGTTTGTGTTATCCCTTAGTATCCAACAGTGGCACCAAAATAGTCTCTGGGTGCTAATATAGGGATTAGGTTAAACAATGAGCTGTTAACACAAAACATGAAATGTGTAACTGAAGAATTCTACAATTTTAACCATGACTAGGAGGTAGTCAGAAAAAATAATTTAAAATTATTATTTTTAAACTCAGGGTTTATACAAAAATCTTTTCATAATGAGAAAAATACCAAGAAAAATTTGTTTTTCAAAGCTAAACAATTTAGGATGACACATGTAGGTGTCCAATAGATTTGATGCTCATCTTTCTTTCACAGCTAACATATCTTCCCAATATTAAAAAAAGGCTTGGTGTTTCAAAAAGGGAGATTTGAGTTTTCTTTTGTTATTCTTCAGTAATATCTGGATTCTGAAAATAAGTGATCAAGAATAATTCTATCAAGAACACTGTTGAAGTAATTTGAAGAGGAGTATCTCATTATTTGTAGTCAAGAAGCAATCTCTCTATGGTTGTTATCATTCACTTTGGCTCAGCTAAGGTAGAGATACAAAAGCCAAAATGAATGAAAAGACAATTTCAGTCAGAGAAAACAGTCAATAGATTAATCTAATTTACATAGCACATTTTTGCCATGTATATGTACATAAGATCATATAAAATCTTCTACATATTTTGAATAAAAATGACCTACACACCTGGAACGACAGTAATAATAGCTAACATTTATTGAGTGCTTACTCTCTACTCTGAAGGTATAGTGTAACTTAATCACCATAACAATTCTCTGAAGTAGGTTCTAATATCATCCTTTATAAAAAGGAATAAAGCAAGATCCCCTGAATTTATGTAAATTGCCTCAAGCCACACAGTAGCAAGTAGAGTATCTCGTAATTCAAACTCAGCCAATCTGATTCTAGAGCTTTCCATCTCAACTACAATGCAATTCTACCTTTTGTTTTCAATTACAAACATACACATGTATGATGCATAAATGCAGGAAAAAAAAACCTGTGACCAAAGTGTCATCATTTAATAGCTCAGTTAAACTATGTTCAGCATCGCTAAACCATGACGACAGTGCAATGTTCTGATGCTAACACAGAAGGCCTATGATTCAGACATTGAAGTCTCATTACCTGACACGTGTTTTAGTTTAGTAGGACTTATTGCATAATATATGATTAAACTTAAAAATGTGTGTGTGTGTGTGTGTGTAAAAAGAGAGAGAGAAAGAGAGAATGGAATGAGTAATATATAGCAACTGGAAGTAATAAAATGTGATGTTAAAAACATGAGTTAAAGAGCAAATAATAAGAAGAATGGATACATACAGGAAATATGACCAAAATAAAATAAGACCTATGATATTTAAAAACGGACCCAAGGAGCAAATAATCATATGGAAAGTTCAAAATAAGGCTAAATGAATGGATAAAATGAAATAAAGGAGGCTAAGGATAAGTACAGAAGCGTGTGTGCAAGTAATATAAACATCAGGTGGTGGAAATGAGAGGAGCATCCTAAAGGAAGAACATGAATGTCATGGAAGCATGACATTCAACCAAGGGGGCTCTAATGAACTGCACTGAGTGAGTGACTATTTAGTAAATGCTCATAATGCTCGTTCTAGACATTGGTACATGCAAACCTGCAAGACGTCATCCATATTCGAACAGGTTGTTTTTTTCCATGCCTGACCGAGTTAGTTATTCTGAGCTCAAAGTTCAAATTACACATCAGAGAAGTAACCTTCGCTTTTCCACAATTCACTGAGAATGGTCTCCTAAACAAAATTTACACAGTCTATGAACTAACGCCCACAGACTTGATTCTCCCACAGGCTATGGAGGTTAAATTTGTATCCTGGTTCCTCATGGTTCCTTGCTTGAGATAAAAAAAAAAGAATATCAAAAGCAGAAAATCAGGAGGCTTGAAGGGTAGGAGGGAAATTAGAGTTGAGTTAAAATAACGAGATATGCTAGAAGCCTGAGATGAAAAGAGCAAAAGAACTATAAAAATTGTGACAGTACAATAACCAATGTTTCCAACTGAAGTATAACGATGGATCATAGACTTGCTGTGAAGATATGGAAGTATATATTTCATTTTAGAATTTTTAAATATACTATAAATAGATTATACATTGACTTTAAAATATAAAGTAAAACAGGATTGACACTTAAAACCAGGATTCTGGCCAGGCATGGTGACTCACACTTGTAATCCCAGCACTTTAAGAGGCTGAGCTGGGAGGATCATTTGAGAAGAGGAGTTCAAGACCAGCCTGGGCAACCGAGCGAGACCCCACTTCTACAAAAAATAAAAAAAAAAATAGCCAGGTGTGATGGCACATGCCTATAATCCCAGCTACTTGGGAGGTTGAGCTAGAAGAATCACTTGAGCCTGGGAGTTGGAGGCTGCAGTGAGCTATGAAGTTGCTACTACACTCTAGCCTGGGTGACAGAGCAAGACCTTGTCTCTTAAAAAGAGAAAAAAAGAAGTCAAGTCCTCATATTTAACTCCTTCCCCTTGATGCTATGTTAAAAAGTGTACTTATATTAGCATTTTCATGAAAACGCTAAAAATAATGTTTGCTATACATTTAATAATAATATCCCTATGAAATACCTAAAACTATTAAGTAAAATCTTATTAATTCATCAAAAACTACTGAGTACCTGTTATGTGACAAAATATGTGAGATTCTCAGAAATTAGAGAAAAAAATTCATTCAAAAGACTCCCAATTTTGGAGTGGTCAAGGTGAGATATTAAAAGAAACATTAAGAAGAAATGAAGATCAATGACTACCAGAAGAGGGATGTTACCCAATCTGGGCTCATGCTGCATTGAAATGGAAATTTTGGCTGATGGTACAACTTGGCCATGTAAATACAAAGAGGGCATCTGAATCATTTGCCTTAACCTGTGCTTCCTAGATAACTTCTGAGATTTCAAGAACATTCAAAGATAGAAATTATTTAAGAATAATTGCCACAGCATAAAAATTAGGAAAACAAACCATAGTCCATATGGGTATATCTACCTTGCAAGAGAATTGTTGACAAATGAAAATATGTAAGTAAATATGCTTCGGTTATATCCATCAGCAAAAGAAGTATGAAAAGATTGATATATCCCTACAATGGAATAATATACCCCAATGAAAAGAACACATTCCTGACACATGGAATAGCATGAAAAAAATCTCACAAAGATACTATGTTGAGCATAAAAAGCCAGACACAAAAAGGTACCCACTTTTGGATTCTACCTATATGAAGTTCAAGAACACACAATATTAATATATAATGATCAAAGTCAAAGGAGCAATTTCTCGAGAATAAGGGAGGTATTGACCAGGAAGAGTAAAGGAGAACTTCACAAATTTATGAAAATATTCCCTATCTTGATCTGGGTAGTGATTATTACATGAGTACATATATGGAGCAAACATTAAACTTAAAATTTAAGAGTATTTTTGTTTGTTTTTAGTATGTGTATTCCATCACAATTGTAAAGGGGGAAATGATGCTTCAAAATACAATCACCACAGAATCAAAGAGGCACAAAACAATGAAATGTATATCCTAAGACACAGACACAAAAAATAAAGGGATTCAATACCTTTTCTGAAGACTTTGGGTTTTTTAATTATAAGAGAAAGGAAGAAAAAGAGGTGGGAAGGAAGGAAGGAGAGAAAGATGGGAAGAAGAAAGGTTGTAGGTAGGCGAGCAGACAGGCATACAAGCAATTGGTCCACTGGTTGAAAGGATAGGAAATTTTAGAATTCCCAGTTTGAAAAATCAAACTTCCTTTTGAAAAGCCATTCCAAAACATGAAACAGGACAATCATCTAAGGCTGCAACTTTCAAATCTTTTATATTAATAGTCTAGCTTCTTTCCAACAAATGCAATTAATTAAGATTTTCTTAATTAGATTTCAGGTAACTTTATGGATTGTATTAAATAAACCGCTCAATATTTCTAAAGAAATAAACATGCATCATACATATCAGTTTGTAAGTTAACTAAATAATAATCACAGAGAAGACTGACTGTATTAACACTATCACTTTATATGTAAAGTCCAGTTGAATATAGAAATATATTTGTTGGCCAGTGATCATTCTGAAAACACAGATTACAAAAGCAACAGCATAACAAATAAAGAGACTAAGGAACGGTTCTGACATTTTATTAGTATCATAAATTAGTAACAATAACATTTAGCTTTGCTTGACCAAGATCCCACTGTCAGGCCCACTGTACTACCGCTTTTCTAATATGAAAGTAAAAAGAGGTAATTTATCCCTGAGCTTATTCACATGAATGAGCTGATCTAGTCTTTGATTTTTGGTATCTTGGGAAAGGGCATGTATTCTAAAGCAATAACATTGAAACTATATCTGAAATTGGTTTTCTGTGTTGATACATTCTTCAGAACCCGAGTAACCTGGCTGTGGCTTTCCACTGCAGTCTTATTTTGACCACCAGCGATGAAATGGGCTATACAGTATATGAGGTTATGAGACAGAATGTGAAAATAGGAGAATAAAAAAGTTATCTTCAAATATCCTCTGAGAGGATAAAATGGAGGATTACCATTTTACAACTGTCAAGAGAAGGGATTAATTTTATATCATTTTCTATTTCCACTGCCTGATGTGGTAAAGCTGGATGAACAGAAAGCCATTGTCTTTATTATTAATTTCAAGAGATTGTTAGAAGATGGAAATCGTCTAGAATTATTATGCCTCTGTAACAATCTTTATCTAAAAACTATGACTCTTACAGAATACTCTGTTCTTTTCCAACTGTAAATGTTGTCAGGAGGATGAATTAGAGACATGCTGTCAACACAGATTTTCAGCGTCTGTCCCACAAAGTTCATTTAAGGGTCATTTATCTTCTTACATTTGCCAAGATAGCATTTATCAAGCAGAACATGATTTAAATAAGATAAAGAGAAATGACTAAATGTGCATCACTGATTTCTGATGTCTCTCCTCGTAAACCAGCCGGGATTAGATTAATATAGGTAAGTGAAACTATATACAGGTACTGACAAAATTATGATATTGTTAATTTCCATTAACCTTCCCAAATACTGAAATTTTTATAAGGACCTAGTGGAATCCTTTCATGATGTGGTGACAGCTGGATACTAGTGAAATTTTTTCACCAAAAATATCAACTATCATATTTATCCATCTATCCTTATATATCTTTATATCCTTTTATATATTTATAAAATTATATATTTTATATAGATGTAGACATATAGGTAGATTGTATACATAGATAATACATATGCATTTTCTTTCAAATAAATAGAATAGATATCATGATACATGCTTCAGTATTTCTTTGAAATTCACACTGAAGTACAGCCTAAACAAACATTCTTGTAAAAATGAAATAAAAAAGATTAAAATGGGATCTGAAAATAAATATTGACCACAAAGTTATGATTTCAGAGTTGTGAATTCATTTCTTATATCATTGAACTTATTAGATGTAACCACTATAGCAGTATTGAAGACATCTGGAAATTACTCAGAACTTTAAAAACAAAGGAAAAATGCTTTATTAGTAAAACCTGTTAATACTTCACTTAGGAGGATGGCGAAACAAACACCACATGTTCTCACTATAAAACTAGAACTAACCGATGAGCACACATGTGCACAGAGGGAAGTAAAAGTCAGTAGAAATCAACCAGGGGGGAGATGGAGTAGGGGAAGGGGTATGAAACAACCCAATGGTTACCATGAACACTATCTGGGTGACCGGCACAGCTACAGCGGTCTAAAACATCTGTACCCCCTTAATATTTCAAAATAAATAAATAAATAAAACCTCAAGATGAGTATGTTTTGATTCCTGAATTCATACTTTTTTTTTTTTTTTTAAGGTAGATTCTCACTCTGTCGCCATGCTAGAGTGCAGTGGCGTCATCATAGCCCACTGCAACCTCAAACTGCTGGGCTCAAGCGATCTTCCTGCCTCAGCCTACAGAGCAGGGACTATAGGAGTGCACCACTAGGTCCAGCTAATTTTTTCTATTTTTAGTAGACATGGGGGCCTCACTCTTGCTCAGGCTGGTCTGGAACCGCTGAGCTCAAGCAATCCTCCTGCCTCAGCCTCCCAGAGTACTAGAATTATAGGCGTGAGCCGCCGCACCCAGCTGGAATTCACATTTTAGAAAGTGATCCCAAAGCTACAATTCTGTTCCTCTTAAATTCTGGGTGGATAAACACAGCTTCTGTTCTTCTTCCTTTAATAATACAAATGTAAAAGATATTCTCACAATGCACAGGCTTAGTCTGACTGCTTAGCTGCAGAGCAGATTTCTATCATACAAAATCTGCCATATATGTGCAAAAATAAATCTCCAAATAAGCTTCACAGATAACCTCCAAAACTTAGTATCTTAACATTATGAGATCTTAGGTACGTCATCAATACAGGAAGGGCCTCAATCTCACCAGCCATACAATGGGAAGGCTGTTCTAAAATAGCCTCTGAAATCCTCTAGCACAAACTCATGATGACAGTGACATCTATTAATACCACATTTTATGCTATGATGAAGCTATTTACACTTACTATTTATAAACACTGTATTTTTGTCATGTGTAGGAGTGATGAGATAGCACGTATTGATAGGTCAGTTCTGTTCTTTATTATTTCCCAATATTCCAAGAGGTCACTTGGAGGAAAAAATTGGGAACTTCTGTCTTCACAGTTATTAAAATGAACCACATGCCCTGATATACACACTGAAGATTCTTTTCATGTACATCTCTATTTATTACAGAAACCACAACTGTGCTTCTTTGAGTGACTCTCAGAATCCTTCCATCAGCAAATAGCCAGCACGACTTTCTCCTAAATGAGAATTATAAATTATACCTCTTAACCACTTTTTTTTCCTCAAGTACATTTTCCTAATATTTAATTTATAAATCATTTCCCAGATGTATTAGTAATAAATGGTTGAAGGCGGCAGACACGTCTCCAACAGGAAAGCATCATGCTTGCTGTTTACTGGGAGGCCTCATTAAAAAGGCATCAAGAGAAGGCAAAATAAAAACAACCCTGTGAACCTTTGTAATTGGTCTCCAGGGATATGTAACTCTCAGGATATCGATACAGAAATGCCCTAGTCCAAACCCCCTCTCAAGAGTGTACAGAAAATATCCACTTGGTGATACATTGTTTGTATGACACATTGCTTATCAGAATAAAAACAAGGCAAAAAGTAAAATAAGAAAACAATCAGATATTTTATCCTTAAATCAATATTTAACATAGAATGACCATGATAATCCTTTTGATCTACAATGTTGCTCAGAAATGAAGTAATTTTAAATAAATACATCACAAATATTTATCATTTACATAGGATTACAAAGATATAGACATATATATATATATATATATATATAAAATATTATTAGGGATACAGCATCCAATAATTTAGATGTATCATATAGGGATTATTTCATGACATGAAGATTTATTTTATATAGTGGTTAATCTTTTAATTGGCCAATTTTTGAAACAGTAGATTTTTCTTAAATCAAGATTTTCCCGTGTAGGGATGGGGGGATAACTTTTCATGAACAAATTTGTTATCCTTCAGACATCAAATAAGACACTTTGTCTGATTTGGATAATCAATTTTAATATATAACACTATTTCTCATAACCCAAAGAGGGAGTACCACCCCAAAGAAGAGATGAGAAGGTTCAAGGAATGTGGTCAAGCAATATATGAAGGCAAGGTTGCAAAAATATGCCACCCAAATCCCTCTCCAGTGTTTTTTTTTATATTTATGCCCTTCATTTTATGATTTTTCTGTGCTTTAAGGCATTCTTCCATATAATGGGATAGATTCATGGCAGTTACGTTCTGAGAGGAATCAGACATTGGTCAATCCATAGACTTAGTGATTAGTCAAAACAAGACGTAAACAAAACCCCCCAAAACCTAAGAGAATGTCAAATCTCAGCATAATTAGATACTGGGCAGGCGAGAATTCTACCACTGAACCACCAATGCTAGATACTGGGTTTCTCAGAAGCTATGTGACAACTGTAATCTCACATTTTTATTCCCCTTTGTTTCAAGCTAAATGAATTACAAGTAAAAATAACTTCTTTCTTTATGAACCTTCTCTGCAGACGCAAATATACCTATAAACTTACTAATGAAACATTTATCGCCACCACTTTCAAAAATAATAAAACATGAACTAAATTTTCTTTCAGCTACAACAAATCTTTGAATAAAAGTTGTTAAGTTTTTAAATTATATTAATATTTTACATTAATTTTTTTTTAATTTTTTTTTTTCCTTTCTGGAGACAGGGTCTTGCTCTGTCACCCTGGCTAGAGTGCAGTGGTGTCATCATAGCTCCCTGCAACCTCAAACTCCTGGGCTCAAACGATCCCAGGGTCTCAGTCTCTTTGTGTAGCTCGGACTATGGGTGCATGCCACCATGCTGCTTGGCTAATTTTTCTATTTTTTGTAGAGATGGGGTCAAGCTTTTGTTCAGGCTGGTCTAGAACTCCTGAGCTCAAGCGATCTTCCTGCCTTGTCCTCCCAGAGTGCTAGGATTACAGGTGTGAGCCACCGTGCTCTGCCAAATATTTTACATTAACTTTAATATGTGTTTTATGCTAAAATAATGCAAAACTGAAATCCAGGGTTTTGGATTCACATTTGTATTTCCTCATTGTCAGATCATCTCCTGGGAAGAATTCACAGATCTGTGTTTTAACTCAGAAATAACTTAAGAACTAATAATACTTAGTAGTAGTTTGAACTTTTTAGCTTAAATAATGATTATATAAATAGTATATACAGATATAGAGAAGTGTTCATAAGTTTATATAAATTTGTTCTTGTTTTTATATATTTCTCTTAGGAAAATAATCATGTTTAATATAACAAATGTGTAAAATAAAAACAGAAAATAAAATTCACCTGCTATTCTACTATGCAGAAATCATCAGGCAGCATTTTCTTTTAGTTTCTTAATTATTCACCTATGATCATATATGCATATTGTTTATTCATATTATCATGTAGCTTATCATTTTGCTATAATTAATAGCATGGTGATGAACATTTTCACATATAATTTCTTATCAGAATCATTGGTTATTAAATAAGATTGACAAATTATATTTTCATTTGCTGTTTTTTATTTTTTTATTGTTTTTATTCCAGCATATTATGGGGGTACAAATGTTAAGGTTACGCATATCGCCCATGCCCACCCTCCCCCCTCGAGTCAGAGCTTCAAGTGTGACCATCCCCCAAACGCTGCACATCTCACTCATTTGCTGTGTCTTAACAACACATTAACAAAATACTTTGTCAACCATTCAAATCACACAAGTATGAAAATATTGCTTACAGCAGCAGATACAGAACTGAAATTAAAATAAACAGCTGCATTAAAGAGAAACAAACAAATATTATATAATTCCACTTATAGAAAACATCTAGAATATTCAGATTGGTAGAGACAGAAAGTAGATTCGAGAAGCTGCAGGGAAATAGAAGTTATTGTTTAAATGGGGATCTCAATCCTACAATTGCATGGAGCTGAATTCTGCCAACATCTTGAGCTTGGAAACAAATTTTCAACCGTAGACCAGGGGAAAAATAAAAACAACCCTGTCTTGGTTTTGCTTTGAGCCTGTGACACCCTAAGCAGAGATCCATGCTGCACCTGTAACTGCAACAGATCAATCTGGTTCCACTTTTATGTAACAAAGTTGTGAGCTGTTTTTCTGTTGCCATGAACCACCAGGTTGAATGTCACTTAACACATTAACTGCCATGTGAGTTGTATTTAACTCACGCTACTTTTGAGCTCAGGGACTAGTGTAGCATACATAACTCATGTCTCTTCACCCTAGGAACCATTAGAACTGATTTTCGAGTTGCATATAACTCACACACAGAAAACAATAAAAAATAACAAGATTTTCATTAAATTAGAAAGGATCATTTTGTCTTCAAAATCTTTATTCTATTTTCCTAATAAAACATCATGGCCCAAAGGAAAAAACTTTCTTTTCTAGTGTGACAGTCAAAACGTTAACCCGAACATGTCCAGATGAAGCCAGCATGCAACCTACAGGCCGAACCTAACTGCTCAGGAGACGGATTTGAGTCTGAGTCCTGCCTTATTGTTTTGGCCGCCTGACAATAAACTTTTCTCCCTACAAAAGCCGGATGCTTTGGTGTTTGGGTTTCCATTGCATGTGGTAAACAAACCCGGTTCAGTTAGGTTACTATGCCACACTTCTGATCCATGAAAATTATGAGCTAATACATGAGTTTGTTTTAAGCCACTAAGTTTGTGGTAATCCATTAGAGCAGCAATAGAAAACAAATACATGAGGTTTCTGCAGAAGCAAAATGATTAGGAGAAATGAGACAATTCTTTTCATAAGCTATGTCAACTATAGAGCCCCATGCATTTATCGATAACCACTGTTGAAAGATAATAGAAATCAGAAATGTCTGATGTGAGGAAACTGAGAAAGCACGTTGACAATCTGCACTTACAGGGTCCACCATATAATTCCATGGCTCTCAAACAGAGTTCTTACGCCTATTTACATCCATTTTCTAAAGAGCAGCACGATGATGGAGTAGTAAGAATTCTAGATTTAAAATTACAATCTCTCATAAAACCTAATTCAGGCTTTATCACTGACTAGCCAAGTGTGACCTTTGGCATTTCATCACCTCTTCACCTGAATTTCCACATCTTTAACATGGGTGTAAACAGTAACTATGTTGGTTTAAGTGAGATAATGTACATTAAAATTCTTTGTGATTCAAAAATACATAAACAATCGCCAGGTTTGGATGTACTATTTGGTGATTCTCAGAAACCACTACAATAATAGTAGGAAGTGAGATTAGCCTAGCCTATTAATTTAGTGTGATTGATTCACAATGACTCAATGCTTATCTTATGGTACACATATTCTTGTAACTTTGAGATTATACAAAGGAATATGTTAAGAATGTGGTTTTAGGTTTATAAAGAGAGCAGGGATGGAGGAACAAAGAGATCCAGAATAACATTATAGTAATCCCAAATTTTTAAATGAATAAAAGGAACAATAAGTAAGAAAAGTAATACAAAAAGAAAAAAAAAAGTCATGTTCCTTGTTATAAGCTGAATTGCATCCTTCCCACCTCCAGTATGAGGTCATACTGGAGTAGGGTGGGTCTCTGATCCAATATGACTGGTGTCATTTTAAAAAGGAGACATTTGGACATAGATATATACTGGGAGAATGTCATAGGAAGGTGAAAACAGAGATTGGGATAATAGAAATCAAGGAATGCCAAAGATTGCCAGCAAATCACCAGAAGCAAAAGAAAGGTATGGAACAGATGTTCACAGATCTCGGAAGGAACAAACCCTGCTGACACCTCGAACTTCTAGCCTCCAGAACAATGAGACAATACATTTCTGTTGCTTAAGCCACCCAGTTTGTGGTAGCCCTAGAAAACTAATGCACTCCTTCCTTTAAAAGAGAAGTTCTGCAAAGAACTATTGTAATCACAGCAACTTATCCTGCATAGAGTATGATCCAGTTGAATAACTTTCATATACTTCGGGCATATATTAAATTCCTTTAAAAAAATTGTACCATAAAGAAGGTAGGAATTGCTATTGTTATATTTTACAAGAAACTAGTGGATATGAGATATATTGGGAAGCTTGTAAAAATCAAAGTTGGAGGAGGAAAAGACTTGAACCTGAAAGTTCATATCCTTTCCCCATACCATTTGGTTAATTTTTATTTGGACCAAGTACCAATATTTACCCCTAAACTCATATGGGAGAATCTATCAAACAGAAAGGGGATGGGAGCTCAGCCTTTAGACTCCATATGTGGGACATGATAACATCCACTAAAGTCAGCTGCAAGGGAGATTTGGGGGCAGAACCCTGAAGGAAGGGGACAGCTGTCCCAGCAAGGCAGTTTCCACAAGCCAGTTGTCTTGATCAGTTCGTCGAAGCAACCAGTTTGAGCGCTCAAATCTGGTACTAGCAGGGCATGTGTCATAGACCTCATCTTTGTCTGATTCTGTTTTATTAGATTGCAGTCCAGCAGATGTCCTTTGCCCTAATAGGAGCTCTAACATATTTTAAATTCTCAGCCTAGCTCCTCCAAGAAATACCCCAAATCCAGGTTCTATTTTGCCAGTGAACAAAATTGCTTCTGTAGGATTAAAATATTAAATCTCCTGAGCTTTCGGTTAAAGTTTACCTGGCAATGCACTGCAGTGAACAAACAGCCACACTTGTGTGGTGAAAGTTTTAACCTCTACAAAGTTTTGCAGCCTATCTGAAGAGCAAACTATTATTAGCTATAGAAACAACGGATTTGGAATCCCTGATGAAAACATCAAACTATGTGCACTGTACACTCCGAATAGGAATGAAATAATTCTTTCTTCTCTCTTGTTTGCTTTCCTCCCCTTGAATTACTCAGATTGTCTCCATCAATCAGCCCACCTGAGAAAACTATAAAAACAAAAATATCAGGAATCTATTATTATTTTACAGACAAAAAAAAATCTTTTAAGTTGTGGATTAATTTACATGCAAAAGCATGTTAAAGTGAGAACTATCATTTATTATTTTAAATTCTGGGGTGACACTCAAAAATAGCCACTATGCTACATTATCCAGAAATACCTGAAAGATTTGTGAATGTCAGCAAGGAACATTATATTGATCTGACTCAGAGGAAATAAGGTGTACTAAAAACGGCAATATAAAAGGAGGCAGGAGACCTGATTTCTGTATCTGACTCCACCAGTAACAGGCTCTATAACCTTGAAAAGCCTCTTGGGGTCTATCTCCCCATTAGGGTAACGAACAAAATGTTCTCTAAGGTCCATTTCTAATCTAAAATTATGAGATCCAAAGAACTAACTGAGAAACACTGCAAAGTCTACTAAGAAGTAATTCTTGACTGTGATTGTATCAAATTTGGAAAATAACCTAACTCTATAGCACAGGCTGATCAAAGTGGGATCATGCTTTAAAGGTGAAAACTAGAACAAAAAATTAAAATGAAATGATTACTTATTATGTACAAAAACATGTCTATGCTAATTTCCCAACACATTCATACCTATCTTATCAGAATCCTAGAAGAGAACTATAATCATACTCCTCAAAGGGCTTAATTTCAAACCAGGGAAGGACAGTTTAAGGGAAATATATATTCATTTAAAAATTGAAAGTTGGAACACAGGGCAATATTTCTTCCATTATGTACAGCATAATTCAAATGATTCCAAAGTAGTTGCTGGAAAACATGGAATAAAAATCATCCAAAAGTTAATTTCTTGGCTTATAGCTACAAAACTTCATCAACTATTTCATATTTAATATTATAGTAGTCATGATTTTTATACTATGAAAGTCATGTAGATTTATTAATATTTCTATTAATATTTTAGAAATAAACCTTAACTTGTTACTAAACCTACATTTTGCATCTGTTTATTTGATTTATTTAACTGACAGAAGTAGAGCTATGTTACTTAATTCCCTAACTATCTACAAACATACAAACATGTACCGTGGACAGGAGCAAGGTTGATGGAAGCAGGGGATTTCAAAATCTTGTAACAAAGTTGAAGAAGAAAAAGAAGAAGAAGAAGAAGAAGAAGAAAAATATATGTATATATTATGAAAAAATTGAGAAAATTTCAAAATAACACAGAAACAATTTTCTGGTCTTGTTATACCAGAAGAAATGTTTTTTTTTGTTTTTGTTTTTTTGTTTTTTTTTGAGACAGAGTCTCACTTTGTTGCCCAGGTTAGAGTGAGTGCTGTGGTGTCAGCCTAGCTCACAGCAACCTCCAACTCCTGGACTAAAGCAATCCTCCTGCCTCAGCCTCCCAAGTAGCTGGGACTACAGGCATGCACCACCAGCCTGGCTAATTTTTTTTTCTATATATATTAGTTGGCCAATTAATTTCTTTCTATTTATAATAGAGACGGGGTCTTGCTCTTGCTCAGGCTGGTTTCGAACTCCTGACCTGGAGCAATCCACCTGCCTCGGCCTCCCAGAGTGCTAGGATTACAGGCGTGAGCCACTGCGCCCAGCCTAGAAATGTTTAAAGTAGAAAAATACTATTCCACGGCAGGGTTACTCAGGAAACCCCATAAAGAAACTAGGTCTTGAAGATGAGAAAGTGCTGAATTACTGAGGGCAGGGAACATGGAAATCGTTATAGGACCAATTTCCAAACTAAGGAAGTTAGTTATATAGATATTTCCTGGGAAAATCTAACCCCATAATTAGTCTCAGTTTGTCTATCTACATTAAATTATATTAAATTATGTACACTATTACGTTTCTCCCTGAAATATTTCATAAGTAACGAAATCACTCACATCTATTGATTCTATTTGAAGAAAAAATGGGGAGGCTACTCTTCATGATAGATTTCCACCACAGCATGATTATGTGGTGAGCTGGTAATGATGAAACCATTTGGCTTTTCCTCTTCGATGAAATAAATATACATTTAAATAAGATTCATGGTTACCCCATTTAGAATCCATATAGAAGACTAAATCCATTATTAACCCAAACTAGAATTAATTGCAATGATTTTTGGAAGAGCGTAAACCATCTTGCTATAATAGGTAAATGCAGTAATACATTTATTGAACATTTACTATATGCAAGGCAAATGCTAAAGTATTTTATATGCATTATCTAATTTATTATTATCTTCATTTACACATAGGGACAGAGACTCAGAGAACTTTAGTAACAGCTCAAATTAGCTTACCTTATTTTCAAAAACAGCTCTATCTCACTCCAGTCTGAAATCACACATCAATCCTAAGATATCCCACATAAAAATAAAAATTTAATCTACAACAGGAGCACAGTCTTGAAACTGTCATTAAAAAAATTATAATTTTTTATATGCAAAATTATAATGGGATCACGCCTATAATCCTAGCACTCTGGGAGGTTGAGGTGGGAGGATTGTTTGAGCTCAGGAGTTTGAGACCAGCCTGAGCAAGTGCAAGACCCTGTCTCTACTAAAAAAAAAAAAAAAAAAATAGAAAGAAATTAGCTTGACAACTAAAAATATATAGAAAAATCAGCCGGGCATGGTGGTGCATGCCTATAGCCCCAGCCACTCGGGAGGCTGAGGCAGGAGGATCATTTGAACCCAGGAGTTTGAGGTTCCAGTGAGCTATGATAACACCACTGCATTCTAACCAGGGAAACAGAGTAAAATCCTTTCTCAATTAAAAAAAAAAAAAAAAAAAGACCCAAACAGGTTATAGCAAGTGGGTAACCTTGAAATGCGTATCGTGGCTTACCATGGCCAGAGATAAGAAATGTAACTAACTCAGGGCAAGGGCAAATCATAATAAAAAGTGACTTCAAAAAAACGGACACAGAGATTGGGTGGAAGAAGTAGATGGTCTAACCAAAAGGACACATTTTTTTTTCTTCCTCCCCCCACCCCCCACCCCCCAGTTCAATAGCTCTTTCTTAGTTCAATAGCTGACTTGGTTGGGATGTTTTCTGCATATTGCTTTGTCCCAAAATGCTGCCTGATTCCTAAGTTATCTTATGGATCTTAAACTTACCATCTTTGATTGGATCAATTTACAATTTTGAGGGTTTTTTTTTTTTTTTTTTGAGACAGAGTCTCAGTCTGTTGCCCAGGCTAGAGTGCCATGGCATCAGCCTAGCTCACAGCAACCTCAAACTCCTGGGCTCAAGCGATCCTCCTGCCTCAGCCTCCTGAGTAGCTGGGACTTACACGCATGCGCCACCATGCCCGGCTCATTTTTTCTATATATTTTTAGTTGGCCAATTAATTTCTTTCTATTTATAGTAGAGACGAGGTCTCGCTCTTGCTCAGGCTGGTTTCGAACTCCTGACCTTGAGAGATCTGGCCACTTTGGCCTCCCAGAGTGCTAGGATTACAGGCGTGAGCCACCATGCCCAGCCAGATCAATTTAAAATTTAGGACTTATCTAATAAATCAATACCTGGAAAGGCTTGAACCCCTACATTCTATAGTTTCATTGCAAATCTAAATATATAATTCAAATCTCTGGTAAAACTAAAGATAGGAGGTCAAACTGGGTTGGCAAAATTTAAAAGAGAATAAGCCCATCATTTGCGATCAAGTCCAGGCCAGAACAAAGTTCATTTCCAAAGTCATTACCAGTGCATTCTACTACTCAACAATGATGGGCCAGAGGTGAGATCTTGGAGATGCTTTAGTTACAAAAACAATGTTGTTTTAATACTGAATCAAATTTCATAATTTTTGATGCATTTTCATTTCAGGTCCAAATCTACTCTACATTTCATGCACGGTCTACTCAACACAGTATTTACCAAACCTGTCCATGGCAAACCTACTTCTATACAGTTTTTCCCCCTTAACAGCAATATAATGAATCAAACTATTATACAGAATATAAATTCAGGAAAACATTAACTTTTTATGGTAGCTGTTAGCCAGCAGTATAAATGAGTTTAAAATAGCACCATATTAAATATGAAACTATTTCACGTAATTGCCATTATGATGAATATTTGCCCCTCATTTTGCATATTCAAAATGATTAATTTAAAATAGAAAATGAATTATTTCACCCTAAAGAAAAAACATCATCTTTTGTTTTTGTTCTAATGAGTCATACAATTATGTGGCATAATCTCTTTCTTTCAGGAAACTCTTTGGATATGAATGCTATTGTTCAAGCATACTTAAAGTTTCCATAATTTTTCATGCACTGTTATTTACCTTTCAAGATCTAACGTGTCACCCACTCGCCTCTCAGACTTAATGTAGAAAACTATTTCTACTTTTGATACTTTAACTTCGTATACAATTGAAGCAAAATTTTAACTTGTCAGTTGCTTAAAACTGATGACACAGAAAAAAAACACAGCATATTTATTGCATTTTTATCACCCAGATCATTTTTATATTTAACCATTTTTACAGAATGAATTTATTTTCATTTTCCTGCACCAAATTCAACCCTGTAAAATTTTTTGTAAAACACATAATCTGTTTAAATCAAAAAGCACTTGGACCACTGCAGTGTGCTCAAAGTAACAGAGCCACTGAAATTCCTATGAATAATATGAAAGTTTAGAGAGATTAACAAACTAATTACTTCTAAATAATCTCTTAGAATAGTTAAGCTAGCTAGAACACATTTATTTTAGCATAGCTAACCACAACACACATTTCTACTTTATGAGGATTTCTACTCATAAAACCACCAATTTAAATCACTGGATAGATAAGAGCTTTGGTGTTACTTCCTTCTTTAAACTGTAATGCTGAGCAGTGTGGCATTTGTAATATTAACTAAGAGTACTGTAGTCTGGATTTGATAGAGTAGATGTATGTATATATGAATAGCACACTTCTGAAATATTCACAAATTGCTCAAAAAAACTTACACATAAAATGAGACTAAACTTATGCTCACAAAAGGGAACAGAATCTAAGCTCATGTATTTTTCTGCAGAAATGTTTAAAATAAAATGACATTACATATTAAAGAGAATACCAAAGAAGACTAGGAGGTTTCATCAAGTATTAAAGCTAAGTACCCCAGCAAGAAACAAACAAAAAGATCATACATTTTTAGTTCTTGATTCTTTGAAGAATGTAAGAGCTACAATTTGTATATAAGAAATAAGATACTTACTATATCAGATGTCTGCTTTCAACATACACTGAACTTATGTTTAGCACAACTCCAATCCATGGTGCATTATTTATTTCTTCCCTAATGACAGCAGAGATGCAGGATGTTCCAAAGCTTTACTTTCAGACAGTTTTCTCCGACCACGGTCTTTTACATGCCCTGTCACTTGCTGCAGCATCTATGAAACAACTCCATCCTTCACAACAATTAAAAAAACCTTTGCAGCAATCCACATCTGCTTCTTTATACTGAATTTCAAATCAAATCACACACACACACACACACACACACACACACACAAAAATCCTTCTTCACTTTGTATTTTATTTCAGAAAGTTTAGTAGGTTTAATATTCTAAATCCCACAACATACCACTAAATGGTAAGGATTACATTACTGGGGCTCCTTAGATTATAACCGATAAGGTGAAGCTTTTACATTTATATTGGGTTCTGAGAAGCTGATGCCATATCAGTCTAATAATTAATAATTCATGGAACCAAATTACAGCCTTAGAAGGAAACAGCTACTTTGACTACTTCTTTCATAATCTTCTGATTTATGTGTGACAGCACAGAGGAGTTCTAGGAGAGGTTAATAATGAAAAAAAAAAGAAGAAGAAGAAGAAAATCCCAGACATAACACTTGAGTTTTAAAATTAGTACTGCCTTTGCACAAGCTGGGTTTGTTGTGGCATCACAGGAGTTCTATCTTTTTGAACCGTCAATTCAGAGGAGCTCATTTTGAACGAGCATCTGGCTCGTGAGGATGTCCAGAGCAAGGCACAGAACGTGGGAGGTTAGGGAAGGGGCAGTAAAGCCAATTTGAGGAGCACTTTGGAAAAAAAATTAGGGGGATCACCCCCCACTGTTTCTAATAAGGGTCCTTTAACATTATTTCTGAGAAGACATTACAGGTCCAATCTACCCTATGTTTCATCCCTTGTACTTAAAAACCACTGAATATAGGACATGGTTACCATGCATGTGCTATGTGTTCCCGCATTTGTGCCCATTCCCACGTGATCGCGTGGCTATGCCCAATAATTCACACTCAGTCTCTTCAACACATGGGCTGCCCATAATCTGTACAGTTTAATAACCCTGAAGACTATTCTTTTTATTGAGGAATACTTCACATATAGTAAACTGCATAGATCTAAAGTGTATATAGTTCAATCCATAATCCTATCGAGCCATAATATACTTTCATCGCTTCAGAAAATGCCCTTTCTGTTCTTTCCAAGTCAACACCCTGCCCTCAAAAGAATGGCTTATCTAATTTTTCGTGCTATAGATTATGTTGCCTGTTTTGGTGTCCTACATTAATGGAATCACACAGTATGTATTTCTTTGTGCATGGCTTCCTGCACTCACCATGCTATGAGATCCATTCATGTTGCTGCTTTATACTGCATAGTCATATTCCACTGTATGAATAAACCACTGTTTACATATCCTCCTGTTGATGGACATCTAGGCCATTTCCATTTTTTGGGCTATTATGAATAAAGCTATTCACATTCAAATATAAGGCTAACTATAGACATGTTTTCATTTCTCTTGGAAACATTCCTTTG